>JAQGAK010002543.1:0-19657 GCA_034696945.1 Lipothrix lubbocki
ATCCACACTTTGCCAGTGAGCACACATGCTTTCCAACACTTACAGGATAGCGACAAGTTGCACATGTTTAGTCGTATACGACTCGGCAATCTTATTTCCTATCGCTGTAATGTATTTTAATACACAGAATGCAGGGGTGGCCGCCCGCACGCTGCCTGCACGCTGCCTGCATGCAAGTCGCTGTTTTGGGGAGTTTGCAATGTTTGATGTCATGGGGATTTTGGGGGAAAATATTGAATTTTTATTTCTATTATTTGAGATTATTGGATATTACCTGAAAATGGGGGAGGGACAATCAAATACCTGGATTCCTGGCGGGAATATTTTTGAATTAAGGAGAGCCAATCAAATTTTTGGAGGGAAAATTTTGAATAAAAAAGTTCTGTCCATAACCACATCTACTAAGAAGGATTTATTGGTAAGCGCTATGGCATTTCCAAAATCCTTCTGGTCCGCGTATATATTATGGAGGAGTTGGATGTTCTTATTTTGAACAAATTTGTGGACATCATACAAAAACGGCGCCGAAATAATTCCTTCAGTATTTAAAATGGGCGAAATGTATTTGTGGTTTGGGCAGGTTTCCAGAGGAGCCAATAGCATGAATCCTTTCAATTCATTTATTAAAGTGTAATTGCTTTTAAATGGGTAGGATAAGGAAAATGTGGATTTCACTTCTCCCTTGTACCCATTGGTTATAATTATCCCCATTAATAAAATTATAACGATAATTCCTTTTATATACTTTGTCAATATATTTAATCTCGCGTGTTTCATCAATGCATCAACGGGGCTCTGCTCAATTAGATTTCCAAGCAAGGCAATGCCAGTGGTAATGGCATATGGGAAAATTGTTTGATTTCCCCAATAAAAATTTGTTAATGTAAAAAAATAAAGTAATAAAATTTGCGAAGCAATTAAAATGAACCATAAATTTGGGCTAAATGGAATCAAATAAATTACAAATGTTGACGAAACCTTTGATACACCTTCGCTGGTAATAAATTTGAAGCTGTCGCCGAGCTGCATTGGTATAAATTCATACAAATGGTGGTTATGCGCATAATTTAATTCATGACGCCTTATAAAACTCATTTGAGGGAAGCAAAAATTGGTAACTTTTTCATTTACAGCAATCGTCACCCCACTAATATTTTTCAAAGCGTCTGCTAAAATGTTTACTCCGTTCCAAATTCCCACTGGTAATGTTAAATACCATTTGGCAACCTTCGTCATAACGTTGGCGCTGGTCGTTTTCATTTTTTCTATGCAGTCGTCGTCACCATAATTGCAGCTAAAAATTTGTTTGGAAATTTGGCCGATAAAATGGGCGTTTTCAACGCAAAAAGCACAGAGAACGTGGCCATTTTCTATGGCTCCATTGATTTCGGATCTAGAATTAGCTTCAGTTGAATCATTGTAATAATAAAATAATTCAAACACAGTTCCAAACTCACTTAACCCGAATATTGCTGGCGAGCCAATACCTCCTCTACAAATTTGGTGATCCCCGAGATTGCCAAATTTGTGAGATTTAGGCGTAATAATGAAATAGTATTGTGGTCTAATTACTGAGAAAACGTTTGTAATAAATTTCAGTTCTGGATCTAAATTGTTGATTATTGTTAAATATTTATTACGCTGATTCGGCTTAAAATCCTTTGTATTCTTTCCATTTGCCAGTAAAATAAAAAACGTGTAACAATCTAGAGTTTTGGTATTATTTCCTAAATTCAATAAACGTTTTTCTCCGTCACTATTGAAATCAAACGGCCCATTAATCAAATTCAATGGAAACAGAATTTTACTATGGTCTACCAAGTCATTTTGGTGGTTTAGTGAAAGAATTCGTATCAAACAATTTCCGTGTGAATTTGCAATTTTAGGAACAATGCTGATTTGTAATGGTTGACGAAGTTTTAGTTCCATTTTTCCATTGATGAATTTGGATTGGCCAAACATTACTGCTGGTAACATATTTAGGATGATAATTTGGAAATTCGTAACCAAATTCATTTCCGTTTACGAATTAAAAGATGAATTTATAAAAGAATTAAACTTTACGTTGCCAAATGTGCGGCAGAGTTAGGTATCCCAAAAACATTTGGGTTCAATTATCGATCAAGCCGTTTATTGTCAAGGATCACTGTCATGTCTATGTTTATTAATCTTATCTAATACAATGTTTTTTCGATTTGTTTGCTTAAGAAATTACGATAATTACATTACAATGCAAACAATCACAAGTGCTCGAAAATTGACATATCTATTAAATTTTGTTTGTAAATTTTCCAAAATTTATAAAAAAAAACATTTGAACGAAGAACCAATCAAATAAATTTGACATTTATCAAAACTTGAAGCCAAATTTCGGTTATCTCCATTTGCTTTTCAAAATCAAGATGAAACATCCAAATAACGGCAAAAAGGGTCACATTTAATTTATTTTCAGTAAATTGCTCATGAAAATTTACGGAAAATATAATTGGACTACACACTAACTGTATAAAAATAATAGACATATGTTTTTTTCAAATCCGGAATCATACGTTTCAAAGTTTTTTTGTATAATTAATTAAATTAAGTTTGACATAATTTAGGCGTAAATGCCCCACACGGGATTTAATTAAATAACAAACTATTCATGGCTGGTTAGCTACAAACCAGATTTTAACCTCGAGCACGAAGCACAAATGACCACCACATAAAGCAATATATCGTCGGTTAAACATGAAAAGGCACTAAAATTTGCGTAACGTTATGGTTTAAAAACAATAATAGCACAATTTGATGTTTAGCCGATGGTATGTATATTGATATTAAAATGATTTTTCCGAGTGTTATAACGTCGAAATGACACCCACATCCGCTCCTAAATCAACAAAATGTCATTGGAATGAACAGATAAACCGCCCAAACACCAACTTCTTCGGACCAATCCATCACATATGAATACTTAATTACAGGTATGTTAGGATTTTGCAGCAAAATATCGCTCCATTCCATGATCCTATCAAAATAAATTGACGCCACTTAGCAGTTTCTAGCTATAGCAAAGCATAACATAACTTCAAATACTTGGATATTGCCTTGTCAATGTTTGAACATCGGACATGAATATTTATCGGTGGTTTTTGTCATTGATTGACTTACAAAACTTAAAATCATGTTAGTCGACAATCCCGTTCCCATTTACTTTTTACCATGTTTCGTCACAGTATTTCTGTTGAATTTGTTGAAAAGTGAACAAAATTTTTCGCTAAATTTTATTTTAAAATATTTTTAAATTTTATAATCAAATCCAAAACACATAAAGTAAATCTTTACGCTTACGTATAATTTAATTAAAATATTGTAAATCAAGAATTCATTCCTCATTGTTTTCTATTTTTATTATAAAAAATAGTCAGATTAGAAATATTTTAGAAAAAAATATTTTTATACGAAATTACTGTATAAAACTGTATACGATCAATAAAAAATGGCGACGTTTATTAAAAATCAAATTGCTGCTTCGCTAAACTTGCAAACTGAGGAAGATTCTCAGGACCAAGAGTCTCCGTCGAATTGGCGGGTCGTAAAAAATAGGGGAATACAGCAAAAATTGATATTTTCGAAATTAGCGCGTCCGAAAGTTCTGGAGCATGAGAAAACTCCTTTTATGAAAGTCTTCTGCAAATTAAATAAGTTCCTTTGCCAATGGAATCTTCTGCCGTATTCCTGGGACGAGGAAAATCACCAATTGTACAAACATGCAAAATACAAGTTGCACTTGAGGCTGTGGATGTGCACGGTTGTAATTTGGAGTTGGGCTTTGTACATATTCATGATAATCCGTTTCTGCCAGGCCGTAATAAAAAATTGGCATTCCCTGCAAAAGAAGGAATTAGGCGTTATTATAGGACAATTGAATGGACTGGCTTTTCATTCCCTGCATATTTTGAACGTGACGGAATATTGGTACAATTTGGATATGATCATGCAGTTAATAAATTCAATTTCGACTTTGCGTCGTAAAGGTTTGAATTTTAAATACATTTTTGCAATAAAATTGTCGTTTAACAAATACTTGATCTTTATGATTGTGTGTTTCTGTTAATATGCAATGTATATTTTTAATTAACTACATGAATTTTGAATGTAAAGCCCGGGATCCAACCCTCCACAAGGACTTTAGAGCCGCGCCTACAATGGTTTTCCTGTTAGGGATGCGCATTTTGCAAATAATTATGACCGGGATTCTTCGTTCTGAACAACCTCAATTCGTTTACTCCTTGCTTCCAAGGAAGTCAAGGAGCGTTTTCACATTTATAGCTTACGTCGTGTTCACTGTTTATTCCTGCATGGGATACTTCCTTATCATGTTTTCATGCACGCTACTCATTACTTTTGCTCAAACCATGGAATATTTGCTCTCTCGCAGGTGGGAATGATCGAATTTTTGTATTAGTTTTTGCGTCAATTTTTTCATCAATTATTATTTTTGTATTTATTTTTGTATTTCTTTTTGTACTATTTTTGTATTTCTTTTTGTATTTCTTTTTGTATTATTTTTGTATTTCTTTTTGTATTATTTTTGTATTTCTTTTTGTATTATTTTTGTATTAATTTTTGTATTAGTTTTTGTATTATTTTTGTAATAATTTTTGTAAAAATTTTTGTAATAATTTTTGTAATAATTTTTGTAATAATTTTTGTATTAATTTTTGTATTAGTTTTTGTATTAATTTTTGTATTAGTTTTTGTATTAATTTTTGTATTAGTTTTTGTATTAATTTTTGTATTAATTTTCTTATTAGTTTTTGTATTAATTTTTGTATTAATTTTCTTATTAGTTTTTGTATTAATTTTTGTATTTATTTTGTTCTTTTGAATTCAATCGTTAACCTACGTGACACTGATGACCTATCATAACAAAGCGTTGGTCGTACGCTTCCTCTTTTTTAATTAACCCCACGTAATGACATACGGATACCGCTATTTCTGAATTAATAATTTAATCTCTGGTAAACACACTCCTCCCGTCTACATTCATCACTTCCTTTACCCCTTGGCTCTTGGTGCGTGTCCCGAATACAAAACTCATAACAGTTACATTCAGAATCAATAAGCGTAGACGCGTATAGTAATTACATCCAAAGGGAGACAAATATACATAATGTTTGCATGATAGCGTTGACCAGCACGTCTCCCAAAATTCAAGCGATTCGGTCTCGGTCTGCTCCAGTAGACTATAGAGATGCCCTGAGGAGACATGGAATAAGCAGAGCATCCTGTACAACATTATGATTATTAAATATTATACACTCCAGAGGATCTCTGCATTCTGATCATACGAACGTGAGAGTTCATTAAAATTATCAGTACTTGTACATAGTACTTGTGTATTATAAAGGCGTGCGTATGACCAACGCAACGCTCCCAACGTTGTTCAATTTCCCTACCTTATTACCCACCTCGCTTGCAGCAACTTCACGTCCGAGTGAACTTGAAACCCACAACTGTTGCGATACTTACAATTAGGCAGTGCGTGTAATATGTAGTTCTAAAACTATATGCTACACATATCCATTTTTCAATAATTTTCAGAAATACATTATGAATTAATTAAACGGTAGCAAAAAAGTGTTCCTTATATTTTGAATTTGAAGCCTGTACCTTCAAGAAACACGATTTGTAGACAACAATAAATTCAAATATTAAACAAATAAATAGCAAATTTTAAATAAAAAATAACTAAATACAAAATAAATTCCAGGGAAATACAGATTGAATTCCAGGGAAATACAAAATACATTCCAGGGAAATACAAAATAAATTCCAGGGAAATACAAAATACATTCCAGGGAAATACAAAATACATTCAAAATTAATACAAAATTAATACAGAATAATGCAAAATTAATACAGAATTAATACAAAATTAACTCAAAATAAATATGAATTATATTCTAAGTAAATACAAAATAAATTCCAAATGAATACAAAATAAATTCCAAATAAGTACAAAGTAAGTACAAAATAAATACAAATTATTTCAAAATACATACAAAATAAATTCCAAATGAATACAAAGTAAGTTCACAATAAATACAAAATTATTTCGAAATACATACAAAATAAATACAAGAACAAATATGAAATAAATTTCAAAGCAAATACAAAATAATATTTCCAGAATAAAGTCTATTAGCAAAGTATACGCAGACGTCGGAGCATCTCAAAGATAAAATAATGCATACAAATACAAATAAAAATGCAAACCAAAGTAATTCTAAAGTAAATATCGCATATTAAAATTTCTATATCTGTACACATTTGCAAGTTTAAGATCAAGAGGAATAGTAGATGAGCGGGACAAGGAAGCGGATTCGCACGCGACTAAACGTCGCCATCCAATTCACATATTGAGCAAGGCAAAGGTTGTGCTTCTGCTCTGTTGTTAAACTACTACAAAATACAATGTAAAAAAACACAGCCAGTTAGTATCTGCATACTTTTTAGTAGGTGCAACTTTACTACTACAACAACAACAAGCTCAACACAATGGTAGCATAGCACATATTTCTTTATGCATATTTATGTTTACCATCACACTGTAAAGTAAAGTACGACTAAATAAGTAAGATCAGGCATTTTACACATGGAAATTCAAGTTGGCAAAGGATTGCATTACAAATTAATACAGCTATGTACACACACACACTCACACGCAGTACATAAATCTTTTACGTAACCAGTCTACACGTGTGGAGTCTGAGTCTGGACACTTGAGAAAACTGACCCACGTAATAAATGTGCGGAAATTTTAGAGGTATTATTACGCCAGTTGTGTGTACCTCCATGTAAGCCACTTAATTTATATGGAATAATGCGATATGATAGAAATATTATTATGTGAATTGTGAATCCACATGGAAAAATATTACACTGAACTCTCGCTATAAGAGAACGCTATAAATCACCAAAATCAGTCTCTTATATAGGAATTCTCTTATGGAAAGAGCTATTATGCATATAACCATGTATGATATGCGGGCTCAGAGGATCTCTTACAGAGAGAGTTCTCTTATATGGAGATCACTTATAGAGAGAGTTCGGTGTATAATATCTGTAATACAAATGCTTATTGGCTTGTTGGTTCCTACAATAATAATTATATAAATAATGTTCTTTACGGAAATTCCTGATTTACTCCTGGGAGAATTTTATTGTTTGCATTTTATACTGCAAATAAATATTAATAAATTTAAAAAAATATTACCACCATAAATAATTACAGAACCGGAGAACCCATGTCAAAAGGAAATAAATAAGATTAAATGTAATATTACAGCATTAGAAGATGACAAATTCTGTACATCCCTTTGCTATTCGGTTACTTTCCTTATGTTAGCTTTAATGAATTAGTAGGATGTTTAAGTATGTACGCATAGTGTATTACGTACTAAGTATGTAAAATAATAACAAATCCTGTTTAAAGCCCGCACATATGTCTTTTCAACACCTCCTCCATCCCAAGTGCAAGGCGATACACAAGTAAAAAAAATAGTTTATAATAATACCGGTCTAAAGACTTGTTGTTGTATACGTGTAAATTACGTAATCATAAACGTAATCTGAGTATTCCACAGTCTGTGTATAGTGAAGTGACTCATATGAATGCAAAATGTAATAATATTCCCACCACCATAAACATGACAAGGCAATATAATAAGAGAATTCAAGTTCCAATGAGTCACTAAAGATAATCATTCATATGGGAGGAAATTAGGGACGGAAATACCCGTGACAATACAAGCTCCTCAGTCAAAACTCTCTGTATTTTTTTAATAAGCTACATATTCATATCTACATGTAGTCGGTAGAGATGCAAAGTGGGCTATCTCCAAGTGTGAATCTAAATGCAAGATGAGCTAACCACCACCGACACAATTCAAAGTATAAATATGGAGTATCCTAACGTTTAACATTAAAAACTGAAAACGGAGGGAGCTTTTTGTATTTAAAATTTCAACGGCAAGGCAATGGTAAAAATACTAGTGAAGTTATCCTATCTTGCACTTAAAGTCATTGTGGATGTCCATCACTTTGCAGCTACTGATGCACTTGGAGATAGCCTTCTTTGCATCTCCAGCGACAATATGTTTCGTATATTTATATTTATTTTTGAGCAGAGCAAATCCTAACATTAGCAAAGGGACATTGTGTAAAAATAAAAATGTTTCTAATTTTAAATATTTAATTTAATTAATCAATTCAAATTGAATGTTTTACAATATTACTAGTTTACCAGCGTTTAATACGTGGTGAAAGGACGTTTGAAATTTTTAAACAACATCGTAGCTACATCTTTTACAATGTGTTCTTAGGTTGTAAATTAATGTAGCTCTTATAGTTTGTATCTATGTTACATGTATCTATGTACCTCTACAATAAACACACAAACGTTTGAATGTGCAAAATATTTGCAAACTGTTTGTGGCCTTTGCATTAAATTTACTATATTTATTGGCTAAAATGTTCATATTACCAACTGTCAAATTATTTTAGGTGAGAGAAAGAAGGATGGCGACGAATACTGAATTAAGTTAATTTAACATATATTTTGTATACAGTAGCTTATGTTCTAATGCATAAAAGTGTAATAGACAACAACAAGAGCTGTTTAATACATTATACAACCTTTTTTTAGCATATATATACGTGAAATATTTTGGTACAAAACACTAACTATAAGTATTTAGGTTTGCAAACGAGACCGAATTCCTGGCGCCTACCGTTGTCTCCTTCCCATGTAAAACTTAATGTGCAGTCGAACAAAAACTAATATACCCATGTATACAGACACATTATTACTTATATATGAGAAACTATAATATACGTAAAGGTTTTTTCTGAGTGTACATGGAATTCACGAACTTCTTATTCCAGTGCAGTTGTCTACTTAACTCCTCGTCGTCATTTTAGTTGTCTTCTAAATTCTTATTCTAGTAGTTAACTTCTTATTACACAATTATACACACAACGACGAGTACGACTACTTAATTTTCTTTTTAGACCAGACCACAGCTCTCGACATCGTCAATAATTCCTCATCATTGTGCTGATAAATGTATTACCTAGCTATGTATGTTCAGGTGTGCGTGCTTCAGGAGCAAGGTGCCAACAAACCTCGGCCATATAAGCTCCTTCTTTTTATTATTTATGTACTCACCATACACAATAATGTTATTCATGCTCATGAACAGTAAGGATATTTAATAACGTAATAGCTCATAATCACCTTTTTTCACTCAAAATGCGGATTATTGTGGTGGAGAGGTGCAGAAGAAGTTGATCAGCGAGATTGCCACTGAATGGAACGGCTGTACACAATTATTGAAGTTGCGTCGATCATGTGTATGCAAACCCAATGATTACTGCAATTTTGACATATCGTCGGTGGAGATGCAGAGTGGGCTACTTTCATGTGAAAAAAAATGCAAGATGAGATATCGACCATCGAAACAATTCAGTGCAAAGTTGGGATATCTTGCCGTTTAAATTGCATTAAAAACAGAAAACGGAGAGAGATTTTTTATCTAAAATTGCAACTGCAAAACAATTGTCAATTATTAGTGGAGTTATCCCAATACCTTGCACTTTAAATGACGGTGGATGCATCACTTTGCAGCTATAGACGTACATAGAGATAGAACAGTTTGCATCTCCACCGACGATATGTATATTACAAAGTTAATATATTTATTATAAAGGACCACTATCTGTACTATGAATTGGCATGGAAATTAGCCCACTTTCTGGATCATGTAAAATAAACTGAAATACTGGAAAGAAATTGTTACAAGAAGTTAAATAGTGCTAGGAAATTAACACGACTTCCGACGATCGTTTTTGTTAGTGCAAAAAATAATAAATAAGGTAGACAGACGTCGGTAGAGCGCCATGGAATGTCGCCATTACTCTCTCTCTCTCTCCCTCTCTCTCTATTGCAATAATTGCCGAAGAGAAATACTGAATTGCGTGTGGCATCGTGTTCATATTAAGAAAAATTCCAGGTTTCATTTTTGTACAACGTTTTGAGTTGATTAAATGCATGAAAGTGGGCTTGATAAAAATGGGGTTCATCGTTTATCACAGTATTGCAAACGTTTACTAGTAATTAATTAATTATTTATTTACTTTTATGATAATTAAACTAATTTATTATTATAACAATTTGTAATTTCATAGTTATTTTTTACGAAAAATTCTTGAAAATATATTTCCCTTGTGCCCATATATTCTCTGTAACATCCATGATGTTTTGCTCAACATTTGGTCTGGGCTAGGGCATTCATTATCGACTAAAATTATATTTTGGGGACATTACTTATATTGTTAATACAATATTTTGTGGTAGTTCACTGATAGTTTTGTGTATATTTCTATGAAATGTTGTGATAATTTCTGCCATAGCTCCCGACAAAATTTTTCATTTTAAAATTTACATATTTAACTTCACGTTTCACAAAGCTTGTCGGAAAAATGGCGCCATCTAGTTTAACATTTAATTTACAGTTTTAGTTTAGTGCAAACAATCATTTATGTTGCAGTACGGTAAATTAAATGACAAATACAAAAAAATATAATAAAAAATACATATACATGGACAGGTCTTCAGAATCTCATACTAGTAAAAAAAATACATTTGTAGAACACAATGGCCTCATCGGATTCAGCCCGATGCTAAACCCTTTTACTCTAGATTTTGAAACCTTTCAATCTAAATGTCGATAAAAAACTACATACTATACACTTCATCCGCAAATCGCCATCTTGTGCATGAATGTTTCACCACAAGGTACCTTTGGAAGGCTCATTCGAGACAGTTTCGATGAAGATAAACTGTATGCCTAAATGGTGAACACAAATAGGTACTAGGATTACGAACACAGGACTGAATTTCTGTTAAGATTTATTGAATATTCCAATTTCTTATTCCAAATTTTGCAGGTGAGTTGTGAGGTGCGTAAATATTTGGAAATTAAATAAATTTTTGTATCTTTAACAAAATGAAATATAACAGTAGCGAAAACAAATTCTTACAAAATAAACTTAAGTAATCACGACGCATGTCACAAATTGGAATGATTAAATACAAATAAAAGTGTCGATTATTATCATAAATTAAATAGACGGTAGTACAGTCTTGACAGTTTTCAGTATCACCCAGCAAAGTTCCGAATATATAGTACGAAATGAACTAAAGAGGTAATCAAGTTTTTACTATAATGCTCCTGTACTTAAAACCCAACCTAAATTAAGTTTTATTTCCAATAAAGAAAATTTAAGCTAAAACGGAATCCATTTAATGACTCAATTATTTAAACATTATGTAATACAAGTAAGACAATACCGGCAGCATTAATACTTTGATCGATAAACTAAACCCATTCATGAAAATTTTACATTTACTAGCTTTAAGCACACTGATTGATCGTTGTTGTATTGTGTATACCGCGAAATTTTAAAAGTGTTGAAAATTGGAGTGTGAATAGCTGAGGATCCTTTAATTAAATTGCCATGCGCAGGACCACCGACATGTGTTTCAGGGATGACAGGTAATTCGCACCAAAGTAAAATTGGTTGCCGTCCCCGATGTGAAAGAATTACATTGATAAAAGAATTAGGCAAAAAGCATTTTACACATTTATGCTGTTGATCATTGTATATGAGAACAAAACATCAGTGGTCAACTATGAGGAAATTAAGTTGAAATAATGCACTTAAAGTGCACCATTGCAACTTTCATAGGTTATATACTTATATTTTTGTCAACAATGAATATCGACAATCTGCTTACACGCATGGATTACACTAAAATTTATGAACATATCACGCTGTTAGTTTTGTTTGCTTTGCGATAAAGAATCTCCGACTGATAGTATACGTAGTATAGTAAAATCAATATATCTTACCAATGTTATGCCATCCACGTATAAGGCTAACATTGCAAATGATGGAAACATTATTGTATGTATTACGAACGCGGAAATTATTTGAACATAGTATGTGTTTCTGTAAATATTGTAAACATTGCAGTTTCTTCCTTGAATAAAAGGTATAAAAGTTAAGGTCAAAATTCCAGTTGATAAAAAATATTTAAAGTAGTGAAATTGTCCTGATGACTTAAAAATATCAACTACCCCGTTTACACAAAACATAACCTCAAGAAACATGAAACTCCAACTGGTCCTTGCCGTTTTGGGGATTGCCGTCCTCCCATTTGCTCTTACTGCTGTCGTCGAAGGACAAGTTTGGAAAAACCTTGAACTTAGTAAAACCACTAGCATTCTTGTCACCTTTAGGAAAGCAAACACAAAAGTCGTTATTAACAATTTCAAGTCCTTACGTATTTCCAGCAGGATCGAAAAATTAAACACCATGTACAAAATGTTGAAAAGACATGCAGATATTGTTCAAACGAATGTCATCTCTTTATTAGAAAAATTTGACACTGTAAATCGCCACAACAACGTCAAACAACTGTGGTCCTCAGGTAAACTAATTGTCCACGACGTCTCCAAAAAGGTCGTTGAGCAACTCAGAAATCATCCGGATGTCGAGTCTTTGATGGCTGACAGAATTATCCCTTTACTGGAATTTACAAATATTATGAGACAACTCCCTGCTTCCAAAATTGCGGATCAAAATGCTTGGGGAGTCAATCAAATTGGTACTCGGGAGGTATGGAACAAAACAAAAGGTGCAGGGATTACAGTTTGTGTTATTGATACAGGGGTCCACTTTCAACATGAAGCTTTGAGGGACAGCTACCGCGGGAAGCAACGAGATGATAAATACAACCACGACTATTCCTGGTTCGACCCACTAGAGAATACGAGTCAACCAAATGATGAAAGTGGTCATGGAACCCACTGCACAGGAACTATTGCAGGTAGCGAAAAATCCGGAATCGGCGTAGCACCTGGAAGTAATTGGATCGCATGTAGGGCCTGCGTTAGTGAAGGCTGCTATTTGTTTGGACTGCTTGATTGCTGTGAATGGAGTCTATGTCCGACGGATGTTGCAGGAAATAATCCAAACTGCGCCTTGGCGCCTCACGTCGTTAGCAATAGCTGGGGTGGCTTTCTCGGCGACACGTTCGATTCAGTAATTCTTGCTTGGGAAGCTGTGGGAACTATACCAGTTTTTGCTATTGGAAATACTGGTCCAAGGTGTAGCTACACCCTATCGCCTGGTGACCGTCCAAATGTAATTGGTGTTGGAGCGACGAATGTAGATTGTACGGTCGCCGACTTGAGCAGCAGAGGTCCATCATTGACAAATCTCACCAAGCCAGATATTGCTGCCCCTGGGATAAACATTACATCTGCATCTATAACGTCTGATACCGCTTACATTGGAAAGTCCGGAACTAGTATGGCTGGCCCTCATATCGCTGGTGTCGTCGCTTTGATGAAAAGTCTCAACCCTTCGGCCAACTTTACGGAAATTCAGAATTGTTTGTGCGCAGGCGCGCAAAAGATAACAACAGCAGTTGAAACATGCGGAGGAATTGATGCATACACGTTTCCGAACAACAACGCGGGCTGTGGCCTTGTTAACGCTCGTGCTTCTTGTGCATGTATATGATCAGAACGGTGAAACCATAAGTGTAGTGTAATCTTACATTTTTGCTTATCGTTCTGGGCTAAGTAGACACAACAGAAATTTTCATAATAAAGACAAGCCTTTCATATGCTCATTTTGTCAATCACATTTCATTGATAACTGTGGACTCCGAAATAAGATAAGAACTCAGACTACTGAAAAACGATACCAATGGCATTTTGCATCGTAACTTAAATAAATAATTTAATAATTTTTGCCCAAACACTAATAACATGCAGTTGGTGATGCATTCATATCATTTACTTATTGTGGAGATTACATCTATTCACACATTGCAGCTAGAAATTTTTATTTTTACTCACAGTTAGGTGGTTGATTTTTGTAAATTTCCTAAAAAAGATTTTGGAAACTTTCACAAATACATAACTATAAGATATATCTAAACAACGCTTTAAAACGTCTGTGACAATAAGAAAATAGAGTGGATTGGTTTAAATGCGGTGGGTGGAATGTCAAAAATAGATATTTGAAAGCAGTGGTCAGTTTTGTAAATAGACTGTATGTAAAAATATCAAATAGAAGTGAATGGAAAGTATTATTAAATTAATAAATAGTTCTTCTGTAGCTATAGCTTGTGGAACAAACTAGCCTGTTACCATTCTAAAATGAAAACAGCGCTTGCAGAGCCCTATTAAATATTATTTGTAAACACATTCATTTTTATACGGCTACGTGGAAGCTTTTATTTATTAATTGTGGAGCTTTCAGAAACAATCTGTTTCTATCCTCAGCACACGGATAATTTTTTGTTAAATTAATTTCTTAAAATTAATTAAATAAACTCAAATTTATAGGTGTAATTTTTAATGTAATAAAAGTGCATACAATTTTTCATTTGTGCAAATCCTGTCAATTTTCGACACATAGGAGTGGGATACAAGATAAGTGTCCGTAACAAATATTGGTTCACCATAAGTGCAACGAATCAACACATACCAATACAAAACGGATGAGCTTCATCAAAGTAATATCAGCCAAGCATCGTTTATTCAAGCCGGAATAGTAGCGGCTTATAAACAAGTCCACCCTAAAGAAACAGCCTTTACATGTTCAATTTGTCCACAAACATTCAAGCAAACAAGCTCCCGAAAAAGACATGTTAAGGGTTCATTTCAATGACTAACTTGAAAAATCATTGTGAAATTCATGACCTTGATAAGTCTTACAAGTGCAACGAATGTAACCGTACATATAGTACTAGTTCAAGTTTAATCAAGCATACCCAGAGGACTCACAACAAAAACGAACGTTACAAATGCAACTTCTGTCAGAAACAATGTGCCGACAAGGGTACGCTCGAAATTCACGTAAGAAGTCACACCGCCGAAAAACCTTACAAGTGCAAATCCTGCAAAAAAGAATTTTCAGGCGCAGGCAGTTTTTGGATTCACTCGAGAGTCCATCAGAAAGGAATATTGTACAATTGCAAAAAATGCGACATGAAATTTTCCAGTTACAGCCGTTTGACGACGCACCGGAAAAAACATATTCAAAAGGAGAAAACTATAAGCGCAAGCGATACAACGTGCAGAGTGTGCAATCACATTTGTTTCTCTTTAGTTGAGATATGCAAGCATTATTCTGACTGTCACTGCCTTCCTAAGGTTCGAGTGGGACGACTCCGCTAGAATTTTCCAGCAAATGGGCTACACCAAACTCTCGCTATAAGAGATCTCCATATATGAGAACTCTCTCTCTCTCTGTAAGAGATCCTTTGGGCCAGCATATCATACATGGTTATATGCACATTAGCTCTCTCTATAAGAGAATTTCTGTATACGAGACTGATTTTGAAGATTTATAGCGTTCTCTTATAGCGAGAGCTCAGTGTTATTAGCTTATAAGTCAAATAGTATTAATTCTTAATAGTAGATTGACGGTATGTATGCACATTGTTAAATAATTTTATATTGCACTTTTACAGATAATAACAGTTGAACCCTAGTTTTAAACAGGCAAAATAATCCTGTTCTTATTATTTTTCGGCGTATCATCTGTCAAGCTTCATCATGCATACATGATCGTTTAAAGTTCATACACATGGAACCACTGAATTTCTTTCATACGAGCGGACAGTAAAGACAATAGTAATAAGTAAGAGCCAGGACAAACAAACTCAAATAGTTATTTTTAAGGCTTTGACAAAGCATTTTTATATAGTTGTACACAGGACTCTCGTTATAAGAGAACGTTATAAATCTCTAAAATCAGTCTCTTAGACAGGAATTCTCTTATAGAAAGAGCTAGTATACATGTAACTATGTATGATATGTGCACCGCAAGGATCTCGTACAGAAAGGATTTTTCTTATATGGAGATCTCTTACAGCGGAGGTCCGGTGTAATAGCTGTAGCTACTTATGAAAAAATTTGCTTATTTCGATGAAAAGTATAGTATTCATGTCTTAGGGAATTTAAGTTCACAAGTCATTTAACTGGCCCATTTTTGCACGTTCATGCGGATAGAAAAAAATTCAAATGTGATACATGCTACAAGAAAGTTCCCAACGTGATTCCCCTGACTGCCCACAAGTAATACCATGTGGGTGACAATCCGCACAAATGTGGGAAGTGTGGTGAAGCATTTGTGAACAAAACCGAATTAAAAAAGCACAATGTTACACACAAAGAAGAAAAGCCATTTGGTTGTAAAACATGCGATCGGAAATTTTCAACAAACATTGCTCTGCAATAAACAAATGTGTATTAAGCTCACATTGATGGAAGCATTAATTGCATTACAAAAGCGGAACAAACATGCTTGTTATAATTTTTACGTACGTATTTCTATAATATTGTATAAAAGTTGCAGTTTCTTGCTTTAATAAAAGGCATAAAAGGTCTATAGAGATTTTCCAATAGCAAAAATCATTTCTACCTTCTATAAAAAACCACAGTTTTTCCAAAATCTGTAGAACTGGAAGTAGAAGCACCAATACCTCATTTGACAGGTCCTGAAATCATATGAACAGATTTTGGGCCCAGTTTAACATTTTAAAAATTTTGCCCCGTTTTCGGAGGAAAAATTCAAAAGTTTTTCAAAATTGAAAGCTTTTTATTTTGTTCCGGAAAAGCTGTAACTCGTAGACGTTTTCTTGGGGGGTAAATCTGAAACCCCAGAATATTACCACCAAGATCGTAATTTTGTTTTAGCCGTAGCTTTTGAGTTGAGGCGTGAAAAATAGCCATTTCTACATATTTTCCTAAACAATTGAAACTATCAAACTAACCATATTATATGCACGTCAGTCAAAAATTTCATGCGCATTTGTGCACTCCCTGACTTATTTGTGTAAAGAAAAGAACAAACAAAAAAATTAAAATGTTTTTTATAAATTTTGCTGTTTTGGTGCAAAAATTTTAAGTATTAACAGAAAAATGATTCAAAATTTTTTATAATGTTTTATTATTTAAAATTTACATATTATTTTAATATTTTGACACCGTCTTGGTGCCAAAACTGAAATTAAAAAAGTACTTTTATTTTCAAAGTTCAACATTACTTTGGCGCCAAAATTTAAATTGTAGAAAAATGGTTTAAAATTTAAATTTTTTTTATATTATCATGGATTTTTGATTGGGATAGTTTATCATTGTTTTGGCTCCAAAATTTATATTGTGAAAAAAATAATTTAAAATATTTTTCACAATTTCCTTCCATTTTGTGACGTAACGACATATTTTAAGCTGTTCTTATTATTATAAATCACAATTTAAAAACATTTTATTTACGCATAAATACATTTAATGTGTGATTTTTCTGACAGTTAACTTTTCGTTATGTGTAAAAAATTAAGGTTTATAAACCAATGTGTGTAAGCTACGACCGGGAACGTTGATCTCAATAATCTTTTCCCCATCTTTTATCGCAACCAGGACTTGAATCGCATTTCTAAAATAATTAATTTAGAAAAAGCAAAATTAGCGTTTCTAAACTGGAACAAAATACTATACTAATTATTCAGAAAATTAAACTTACTGATTAAGAATGACGACAGCGACATTACCATCGGGCCTTTGGACAACCAATAGATCCACTTTTATCCAGGGGATTTTTTCACATGTGGCGCCAATCCTGACGGAATGCTCAGGAATAAATTTGCTAAAATGCCCCAAGGCATAGTACATCGGTTGTTTATAAAAAAGTTTATTAGCACAATCAGAAATTATGGGTGCATCCACGGTGTTATTTGCCCAGTTAGGACCTCCTTGCATGTCCAGCACCAAATTCCAGTCCGTCCATCCCGCCACGAAGTGATTTAAATCTTCTATAATATTACACGCGTAACTCTCCGCGCGCTCCCATGAACCCAAAACTACGGGCTTGTCCCATGCATTGGCTCCTGCGCAAGCTTCCGTAGCCAAAATGAAAACCTCGGGATGATTTTGATGCGCAGTCGCCAAAAGTCCTGGTGGGACAAAATAATCCCAATACCAGTGGACGCCGATGCCGGCGACGTATTTTGCGGCTTCATAATCGCTTAGAACCTAAAATATTAGGAGCTGATCGTATTTACTTTTGTGAACATAAATATTTAATTCGATCAAACAATTGACGAAGAAATCATTTAAAATAATAATGTTTGAATAATCAATGTTTATTGATAATATGTATTTTACCGTATAAGACCACGTCACAATTAAACCGCGCTGATCATCTAAAATAATAATTTTGGTGTCCTTGTGTTCCGAAGCAGCAATTGCTGGTCCGAGATTATTTTTAATAAAATCTCTTTGCTGCTCCGCAGTCCAGCCCATGCAATTGAAAGAAAAGAAGGGTGTAAGTCCGTTCAAAGGCTCGTTTTGCGCCGTCACTGCCCAAAAAGTCACATTTCGTTCTTTGTACTCGTCCAAAAATCGAACAAAGTAATTGGCCCAAGTGTCATAATATTCCAGCTTTAGACATCCTTGCCCATAATATTCATTATTGGTCTTCATCCATTTTGGGGCTGTCCAAGGGGAAGCAAACATTTTCAGATTGGGATTCAGTGCCATAGCTTTCTGTATGAGTGGAATCTGTCACGGACAATATATTGTAAAAATAATGTATTTTAATTTACATATATAAATAAAAAATTAATTAATTAATCAATAAAAGTAAATAATTGTAGAAACTAATTCAAAAACATAATACAGAAATTACAATCTAAAGAAATTTAAACATCCGGGGTAATATTTTTAAAATGCTAAAAAATTAGGTTGGTATCTAACATTTAACCTTGTAATCCGTATCTTCAGTAGCCAAAGCAAATGAGTCCAGTCCTATGTCATTGGGGACGTCATCATAGGAATAAAGTCGAGTGCTGAAATCACAAGATGCCATGTTGACTCGACCGATATTATACTCCAGTCCGGATTTTCCATAGTAAGCTCTGTAATTCGTAGAAATTGAAATATTAGAAATTAAAAATTATTACAAAAGTATAATTGAATAAATTAAAAATGTTTTATTTACTCTAGAATAGTATCCTGCATCGTTTTACTCAGGGAAGCAATATTAATTGTGGCAGCATCCGTAAAAGATGCACCAAAACCAATAATTTTTTGGTATTTTACCATTCTATTTACAGTAATAATCATGTCCGGCTTGCCTGTTACAAAAATTTGCTTATTTATATTGCCTTGGTATATTAGTCTTAATATTAAAAAGTTTATTGTGGAAATATAGTCAAAATCATTAAAATATTGTAATTACCTTTAATTTCAGTTTGAATATCTGGATAAGTCACAAGGAAGCGGTCGCCACCTCGGGAAGACACGATGTGATAGAATTTATTCGCCGGAATTACACCTAAGGAATCCAGACTGTCGCAATACGCTTCGGTGCACAAGCAGACGCAGCTGCTCTCTCCAAAATATTTACGATCGCACGGGAGACTGTCTCCCCATGAAGAAACAATCAGTAATTGCAGAGCAATTAAGCACCTAAGAGCCGATGTTGCCATTATTTGACCTTTAAAGCACCAGCTAAAAGATTA
>JAQGAK010002544.1:0-19656 GCA_034696945.1 Lipothrix lubbocki
TATGTTTTTCTTTTTCCTTCTATCGTTTGAAAAGATATTAGGTTGGTTAACGTAGCAATGTTAATTATGCATTCTCTAGCTTGGGAAAGCGCATCCGCGTTGATCCATAAGACGTGCCCATAAGTCGCTTTGTATTGCTGAATGTACTTCTTCACGGTCTCCGTCTTTCCAATGCCACCCAAACCAGAAGCAATATGTGTTTGGGAAAGAATTGTTAGTTCCTCCTTGTTTCGATTTCGCTCTATAGCATTGTGTAGTTCTTCGAGAATATTTTCTCTTCCGGTGAACGACTGGATTGGATCTTTTACGTTGTATTCGATTCTTTCAGGAGGAATTTGTGATGGTGGTATACCGAGATATTGATTGACCGTATTGCTTCCTCCGATTATGGTAGATACAATGGAATGATGGGCTTCAACGTTGATTTCATTATTAGACAGGTCAGATGTTGTCGAGGGTTGATTTGACTGAATATCAACGAAAAAGAAACAATAAAGTAACGATATGTTTATATTGATAATATGCACTTGCAATAATACTATAATAATAACTTAAATTGTTCTTACCCAAGATGTTACAGAGTCATAAGCTTCAATTTTGTTGGAGCTTGAAGTGGATGGTTGTTTCACCTGAATTTTAACAGCAAAGAAAAAATAATGTAGGAATTGACCTAATTTTTAATATTGTTTTAATAATGCCATTATTTATACTGCTCTTACCGAGGGTATTAAGGAATCGGTCGACATGATTTTACAGCACGATATATACCCTGTGGGAATATCTGTTTAACCTTTAAGGATCGTGTAGCAACGACACAAGTTGAAGGATTCAAAAGTGAAAGAAACAAGATTACAATTGCAAGTGGGCACTACTACAAAATTTGCAATGACTCCAAATGCTTTTTTTGAAAATGTGGGATTCACGTCAATGATTGTTGTCAGTTTAAAATGAATTTTAAAATTTCTTTAGCAGTAGAGTTTGGACGACATTAGGTTGTGGATTGCTCATTTCATTACTGTTACGCTGCCTTAACAAGCTAATGGAACTCATGACACACACCTAGTGATTGATCTTTTGAGTAATCTAATCTTGCATTTGTGCAAATAGTTGCATATTTTATGCTTTCACAAGATATACTAACGTAATCGATGCATGACTGTTTAATGTCACCTTGATCATTATAAACAAATAACAATCCTATAAATAAGCCAAATAGTGACTATACATACTGTCTAAATTTCGATTTTAAGTGGATTTCGTCGAATAAATCTACTTATTGCATATTGTAAGTGTATATGCTATAAGGACAAATAGCCAACAAATTTACGTCCGTCATGGGAACAAGTTACATCTATCCCGTCTATCCGTATGATTACCGATATAAATTGCGTACCACGTTGCTCCCAAAAGTTTCTGTAGATGTGTGACAAGAAAGCATTTTGGCCACGATAACTGCTAACAGGAACCGGTTTGGAAACTTGGATCAACAGAAACTAAAAATCTGAAAAGAGCTAGAGACACATCAAACAAAATTCTAACAGACAATGAAATCTCCATGCAGTGTGATTTCTTTCCGGCAACAACTGCAGCAGGAAAAAATTCAATAAAAAGTAGGACTCCAAACTTAAATCGTTAACTCGGAGAATTTTTTAAAAAATATATTAACGTCTGAACTTTCAGTGTACCAGTTGGCTTTATGGTTCTTCAAATTACCTTGAATTAGTTTTGCATCTCATAAAGTTTACAAGTTTCACGTATTTTAAAGGTTTTGTTTTAAATATCCTACAGTGATATTACGCTGCATTACTATGCTTAAATGAACGGCGCACGATTAGAGAGGTATTTCT
Organism: Lipothrix lubbocki; assembly: GCA_034696945.1. Taxonomy (NCBI): domain Eukaryota; kingdom Metazoa; phylum Arthropoda; class Collembola; order Symphypleona; family Sminthuridae; genus Lipothrix; species Lipothrix lubbocki. The sequence continues at coordinate 1,848 of JAQGAK010002544.1, forward strand.
ATGACAGAAAAGCATGCAAGTATGTATGTACTTCACTGTCGTAATAATTTATATTACAAACAACTATATGAGATATTAGTAATCAAATAAAAACTTGAGAACAGTTTAGATAATTTAATAGCTTAAACAACTAATTTATTTACAAACTACACAGCATTTTTTCTGACAATGTGTGAACAATAAGTACTTCAATAAAAAAGATGTTATCAGAGTGCAAATAAATTGCTGATAATAACGGACTTTATTAAGGCTTTTATTATTACATATTTATATTTAAATAATGTATGTACACCAATGTTCACTACACATATATGGTCATCGCCAGAATTGGTTGAAAGTGAACTAAATTATGTCAATACTACTGTCTACAATTTTTGCACATTTATAAAGACCCGGTACCGGAATGTGAATAAGTATTTATCAAAGTTTTCACATAATAATTCAGACTGAATGTAAAGACTGGTTAAAATCATTCAATATGAATTTACTGTGAACGTACTCCATTAATTACGTACTCCATCTGTATGTATCAGTTTAGTTAAATCCAACACAAGTTCACGGGAACATTTCAAGTAGTTATATGTACAATTAAAAGTTTTAAATAGTTTTGCAAGCAACGGACAATAGCCCTCCAGGATAATAAATCCGTTAAACTTACTTTAACACTAAAATTTACTTCTTCCGGTTCCACATATTTTTCTTATTTTTAAATACCCCTTCTAAAATATCTTTTCTAGCAAGAGTACTCGGGTGGTCGGTACCTAAAACTGTCGACTGAGAATTTAATACATCGACTACCAGTTTTTCGGCCCTGGCATGTTTCCCTAGTAAAACCTGCATGGCGGCTAATTGGTGTTTAATCGTCCACACAGACGAATGGTCGGGGCCTAAGCTAATTATGTTTGATTTTAAAACTTCCGTAAGAAGATCTACGGCTTCGGCATATTTTCCATGATTTTCAAATAGCGTTGCCAAACCATGTTTTGTAGTAACAACATCTGGATGTTCAGGCCCTAAAATAGCCGTCCGAGATTTTAACACATCTGTATAATTTGCTTTAGCCTCTTTGTAATTTCCTAGATATTTCAGCACCTCTGCTAAATTATTTTTGATCGTAAGGGTATCTGGATGTTTGGGACCTAAGTTATCCATTTTGGATTTTAACACTTCTGTGAACATTTCTTTGGCTTCAATATATTTTTCTTGCTGTAAAAATACCACAGCTGAATTATTCTTCGTCGCTAGGGTATCTGGATGGTCGGGACCTAAAATAATCGTCTGAGATTTCAAAATTTCAGTAAAAAGCTCTTGAGCCTCCGTATATTTCCCATTTTTTTTAAATGCCACTGCTAAATTGCTTTTTGTAATTAACGTATTCAGATGTTCCGGACCTAAAACACACACTTGGTATTTTAAAACCTGCGAAAGGAGCTCTTCGGCTTCAGTGTATTTTTCTAGATTTAGAAATACTCCTGCTAACCCACATTCTGTCGAAATGGTATCAGGATGCTCTGGACCTAAAACGTCTATCTGAGAATTTAATACTTCTGTGTACATTTCTTGGGCCTCTACGTATTTTTCTTCATCTTGATATAGCCATGCTAAATCGATTTTTGTATCAAGATTGCTCGGATGATCGGATTCTAAAACCACTCCCTTAGTTTTCACTAATTCGGTAAGCAATTTCTTAGCCTCAGAATATCTCCCATGATTTTGGTACAACACTGCTAAACTTCTTTTTGTCATAAGAGTGTCCGGATGTTCAGGACCTAATATTGTATTCCTAGATTGTAATACTTTGATGTAAAGTTCTTCCGCTGCAGAAGATTTCCCTTGACTTTCCAATACATCTGCTAAATTATGTGTTAACGTAAGGGTATTTGGATGCATCGGACCTAAAACATCGCTGTGAGATTGTAAAACTTCCTCGTAAATTTTTTGTGCGTCTTTGTATTTTCCTTGATTAGCATATAATGCTGCTAAATTGTTTTTTGTCGCAAAAGTGTCGGGATGATCGGGACCTAAAATAGCCGTCGTAGAATTTAATAATTCCGTAAGATCTTCCTGTGCTTCTGTATATCTTCCTACAATTGTATATAAATTTGCTAAATTCTTTTTTATCGTCAAAGTATCTGGATGTGTTGAACCTGATATAAGAGTCTTAGAGTCCAATACTTCCTTGTAAATTTTTTCGGCTTCAGTATATTTTTCTTGATTTACAAATACCCCCGCTAAATTATGCTTTGTCTTAAGGGTAACCGGATGCTCAGGACCTAATATAATCTTCTGGGATTTTAACACTTCGGTGTAAATTTGTTCAGCCTGTGCATAACCTCCTTGATTTTCAAACACTTCTGCCAAGCTAATATTTGTCGAGAGCGTGTCTGGATGTTCAGGACCAAATTTAACCATGTAACTATTTAATACGTCTTTGTAAATATCCGCCGCTTCTGAGTACTTTCCTTGTATATTGTACAACCCTGCTAAATTAAGTTTGGTCGCCAACGCTTCCGGATGGGCAGGAATCGTCTCAGTTGATAATATTTCCTTATAAAGGTTTTCAGCCGTAGAATATTTTCCCTGATTTTTAAATATGCTAGCTAAAATATTTTTTGTCATTATAGTCGTGGGGTGGTAAGCACCAAATAAACGAACCAAATGTTTGTGAGCATAATTAATCAGAGCTTCTGCCCGACCATATTCTGCTTGATGGTGGTACACCTTTGATAATTCGACCATTATCATAAAACTGTCGGAATTAATGCTGATTCCATTTTGAATTTTAGTAATATCGGAAGTTAAAAGATTCTTGTATATTTGTTCAGATTTAGTATACTCTCCTTGAAGCATATAAGCTTGTGCTAACATTATTTTGAACTTTCGAACTTCTTCGTTATTACCTACTTCACGCTTTAATAAAGTTTCCAAAATATTTATAGCGTTGTAGAACTTGCCGTGGGCGAGAAATTTTTCTGCTAGTGCAATAAGAAAGTTTCGGATCTCACTCTCGCATTTCTCGTTAAAAATTAAATCTGTCATACGCATCCCATTTTCTAAAATGGCGAACTTACGACTATCATTAGAACCCATGTTTTGCAAATACTCACAAAATGTTTTAGAGCTACTAATAATTGACTCATACAATAGATTAGTATGCCTGCTGTTACGGCTAACCTTTGTTTGCTTAAGTATTTCTAATCTCACTTTTTGGAGCATGCGATGTACATTGTAGGATTTTTTGCAGACCTGCACAAGATTGTACTTAAGTAATAAAATTAAAGCTTTTGGTACGTTTTTTTTGGTTTCTACATCAAAGAATGAAAGCAGAAGGTCTACTGAAATATCGTCAGGGTTTAGCAAGGACACAACGTTAAGACATTGCAATGCTAATTCGCCGTACCTTTTTTTCGATATTTTTTGAAAAGTCAATTTAAAGATGTGATACACTGTGTAAGAAATACCAAGTTCAGCAGGGACATCATCTGGACTCTTGTCAATGTAACTCTTACTTCCTATATGGTAGTCTTGAATAAAGTCTTGCATACCGTAAGCATTTTCTCCTATGGCTTTGCGCTCGTCTGATTCCATCGTGATCACTCCAATGACTTGCTGGATGACTAAGGGAAGACCGTCACATAGATGTGCAATTTTTGCTGCCCAAGAACGGTTTTCTGATGTGTCCTCGAACTGCAGTTGCTGAATAAGCAATTTGTAGCTTTCCATGTCATCAAATCCGGTTAGCGCAATAATGCTGCAGTGATTCCATTTTCTATTTCTTGATGTCACGACTATAACTGGTTTTTCAGACCCAGGGAGAACATTCCGTGGAAGAAAAGTTCCAATGCCGTTTTCACCATCCTCGTCCAGCAATGAATTTGCATTGTCGAACACAATAAAGGCTGGCTTCTGACAAATGAAGTTATACATCTCAGCTGCAATATCTTCATCCGCCTTTCTTTTGCCGTCAATATTTTTAAAATATATTACATTGGTCCTTGATGCAATGCCAATTACGCAATCCCTGGCTTGAGATTGCGTTTCCGCATTGATCCATAAGACGTGGCCATAGGTTGCTTTGTATTGCTGAATGTACTTCCTCACTGTTTCGGTCTTCCCAATGCCACCTAAACCAGTTAGAACATTAGCTTGGGCAAGAATTGTAAAGTCCCCATTTTTTCGATTTTGCTCGATAGCCATATGTAATGCTTCGAGGATATCTTCTCGACCAGTGAACGACTGGATTGGATCTTGAACTTTGTATTCAATTCTCTCAGGAGGAATCTTTGATAATGGAACTCCTTGAATGATGGTATTGTTGTTTCCTTGGTTGATGCCAACGTTGGAATTACGAGCGTCAATCTTGTTATCATTGTTGGAGTTGACACATGATGTAGATGGTTGGTTGGACTAAATTGAATGGCAAATAAAATAATAAATTAGAATTAACTTTGTATTGTTAAAGAATGGAAACGGTGATACTATTTTAATTATTACAGTCTCCATCTTTTCAATGTCACCCAGACCGGAAATAACATGTCTTTTAGAGAGAATCGTCAGATCCCCGTTGTTTCGATTTAGCTCTATAGCATTGTGTAGTTCTTGGAGAATATTTTCTCTGCCGGTGAATGACTGGATAGGATCTTTCACGTTGTATTCGATTCTTTCAGGAGGAATTTGTGATGGTGGTATACCGAGATATTGATTGACCGTATTGTTGCTTTCTCCGATTATGGTAGATACAATGGAATGATGGGCTTCAATCTTGACGTCATTACTGGAATTTTCAGATGATGTAGCCAATTGGTTAGACTGGAATAAATAAATCAAAAGTAAAATTACGATAAACTTGAAATTATAGTATTTTAAAGAGTACATCTAATTGTTATACAGCGGTTACCAAGGGGGGCGGAATTTTGGTTGACATATCGTCGGACGATTTAAAAAACTGAATTGGATTTTGAAAACTTCTGTCGACATATTGCAATTACAGGACACACTTTAAATTCAAAAGCTCGAGTTAGAGCTGGTTTGACAGCTAGTTTCTTATATATAGTAAATGTAGGGTATATTTAACAGGAAAGTTTTTTAGACTTATAAGAATTTATTGACTTCAATTTTGTTATTCTAGGAAGAACATCAAATTTTATTTATTAACATACATTGGATGATGTTTGGACAAGACAGGTGTATTTCAATACACTACACCTGCGTTGTCCTAACAAGATATAACTGACATCATGCATCATAAACATTTGATCAAGCTTTTATATATATTTATAATTTTGTCTTGCATACGCAATTATAATATTCTTTATAGCTTCTATGCTTAAATGAGATCAACTACATATAGCCATTTTGTTATCAGTGTCAGCGCAATTATTACTCTTTTCTCTGTATTAAACCTAACACGTTGATAATGTTATCATGTATGTTCATACTATTGAACCACCAACAGAGAATCAATGATTGTATGTTCTCATTGGTTTTGCAGTTTTCTCCATATTTACTACACAAATACATATTGACAGGAAAGAATACATATTAACCTACATTCACTCATCATTCGCACAGAGTCGAGCCATGAATGCCCTAATTAACTAAATTATACTTCATAACAAAACAATACAATCGACATGTGTCACGCCTCTATTAATTAAACAATTGACTCTAACTTGAAGTTATTCACTCAAACACTATTGATTTAAATAAGCTTAATTGATAATTCCGGTAAAAAAATAATTGCAGTTTAATACAAGGATTGTTGTCAAGTTGTAAATCTTCACGTCGTTCATGTAGAAACTAAATACCTTATACATGATTTTGGGCTTTTTAGGGGCAGCGCCAGTGCCCCTTATAAGTTTGTAATGTCTGTAAATCTGTGGACACAATAACTACAAATCAGGTCAATCGATTTTTCTAAAACTTGGCATGCATTGTGACCATAGGCATAGAGCTTGGATGAGTTTGAAGTTGAACCAAATCGATCAAACCGTTTCAGAGTTACCTGGGCATTTGCAAGCATATTTCTGATTTTGCTGAAACTATTTATACGTAGACTCCAGACATTGGGCTTAGATAATTTCGAAGTTTAGCCGAAAAGGTTAAACCGTGTCGAATTTTTGAAATTTGAAAAGTGTATCCCGTATGTATGTATTTTGCTAAAACTTGGTGTACATAATCCCCAGATATAGAGCTTGGATGATTTCGGTTAAGCCCCATTAGTCAATAATTTGTGAGTTACATGGGTTTTTAGGGGCGGCGTAGACGTCCCCGGTAGGATACCCTTTGTCCGTACGTCCTTGTACACGATAACTCAAAAACGGTTTGACGAATCCGGTTTAAACTGGACACACATAGTCTCCTGCCATAAAGCTTAGATAAGTTCGAAGTTAAACGGAATCGGTGCAACCGTTTCGGAGTTACCCGGGTTTTTTTGAAAAAATGTTCTGATTTAGCTTTAACTTTGTGCACATGGTCTCGAGGCACAAATAAAGTCAATGTTAGGATTTGAGCCGTATCTGTCAAACTGTTTTGGAGTTACCCCGGTTTTTGTGTGTATCATTCAATGAATCAAATAGCGGTATTCGCTCAGCGTCTACGCCACCCCTTCACGCAGGCATTAAATTATCGCGAAGCGATGAATTTTATGCACGTATTGACAAAACTAACAAAAATATTTGTTACAAACATGGGGATAAGAAATACCCAATTTTTATTTAAATTCTATATTATTTATATATTTGTATTAAATATTCGATTGGAGCGTTGATAAATGCCCGGAGAGCGCTGCCTCTTCGCTATTGCACCCCGTTAGGGTTGCCATAAATCGTTGCGGAGCGGCGATTTTAGCTGCTTGTAATTCCACTGTTCGGAATATTGATTTCGGGTCGGTACCATATTTGTTTCCAGTTTTTGGAGGAAAATGTCCGCCACTGGCCACTGTGCCAGAGATAGAGGAGTCCATAGGACATCCATCCGTTTGTATGTCGAACTCTCCGTTGTACTTAAAATATGTATTTAAGAGACATTTTTAGAAGTGATGTAGGGTCATCAGCAGTCAATGGGGATTATATGCTTTCGTTCCAGGTCTCGTCCGAGATTAGTCTTTCCCTAACTGCTTGAATGGAATCATCTATTGGTAAACTTGGATATAGATTCTTCGCATCAAACGACACTAATACGTGATTCGTAGGGGTTTCCATGTTTTTTAGAAATTGTAGAAGTTCGTTGGAGTTTTTGCACTTTATACTTGCAAGTGTAAAGTTTACGAGTTGAAATAAAATCATGATCGATCCACGCATAAAGAATATGTCAAACCAGAAAAACGCCCGTTATAAATTTACGTGCATGGCATTATTTGACGGCTCTCACTTTGAATTCCGCTCATTCTTCCTGTCGTAGAAAGTATCAAAACCAATTATACCAATCAATAAATACACTAAATATATCAACAGGATTTTCACGAATGTTTCATATATTTTCAACATGACTAATGAACTCTACGTGGGTATATGCTGTAGATTGATATTTCCCTGCCCGAAAGTTGTCAAATAAAATCAATAGCTACTGCTATCCTATATTATTATTAGTAATTATTGCAAATAGAAACATTGGTGATTTATATAATCTAATTAAATCCGTCTTTATCACTATTCAAGGAAAACAATTCTTTTCATTTATTTTCATTTTATAACGTATATAACGAGTATATAACGTGTATATAACGAGTATATAACGTTTCGACGCAGTCTTTTTAGGCTCACTTTTTGCATTCATTATTATTATTTTCATTAGTTTACGCCTATATTACCAGAACTGTTAATTTTTATCACTTCAGTATTGTATTCTGAATCCTACGCAGTTAATACTTCATTTCTGGTTCCCTGTATTCGCACAGAGAACACCAATACTTCTTAGTTAATTATTAACAACAACGTCCAATAGAAATGTCTACACTCTACTCTTATAAATGACATACATACATTTAGGCTACGCACTCTGAATTCACCAAATACATTCATCAGTTGTGACTTGTAAACTACATGAACCAGTTTATATTAAATTTTGTGGAGAACAATTTAAAAAAAATTCTGGATATTTCCAGGGTTAGTAAAGCATACAATATTTCAAAGACCAAAATGATTTCTGATGGAGTGTGGGATCTGTTAATGTATGTCGTGAATATATTTCATTGGTGTAAAACAATCCCGATTCGGATGACCAAGTGCAGAGGAAGCTACCTGGCGACTGTTAATTGTAACTGGATTTACAAACTTTTTTGCGTCTTTTATTTAACAGCTGACACTGCAAGATTAGTTATTTTTGCGTTGTCCTACATTGAAACAAACTCTGAGGCTTTGCGTCTACTCCTGATATTTGCATCACTTATGATCATGGCGGAAATGTTTTTCAGAATTGCTATCCTAATTCAAAACAGTTCCTTGGCAAGATTTTTGAACGTGCTTATTTCGACTAATAGAATCTTTACAGGTATGTGTTTATACTGTACAATAATTTGTATTTTTATAACCTGGTGCAATTCCTGCAAAATTAAATTCAAACAACTCCTGTCAAAATATTGGCCTAATAACAGATAAATTCTACACTGCATCGATTTTCCGACCGCGCAACGTAACACATCAATGGCTAGAGAATACACTTGTTATCAATCACAGCAAAGCAAAGAAGAAAGAAAATCGACTGACGATGTATTTAAAAGTATTATCAATGACAAGACTTAGATCACCAGATTACGTGATCTTCCTGTTTTACATATTTTGTCCTTTCATTTTTGTCTCACTGCTTCCACTTATATTTCTGTGGTCGATTTTTCAAAATAAAATACACAAACATTTTCTTTACTACTGGTTGCCGGATGACGCTCAAAATGTTGGGACTCATCTACTAATTACAAGTCTTGAGTGTTTCCACCATCTTGTGATACTTCAGTCATGGATGTTCTTCCCGATCGTTGGTGTGACGATACTCTATTTCGGATGGTTCTGGACCCAGGAAATACTGTAATATACATACATGCGCTTGCAATTTCAATTTCATGGTTACCTGAACTACTGATGCACATTATTAACTGTAGATTATTGGAATATTTATGACATTTGATGTGAATATTTTAAAAAGAACCTGAATATTTGCAGGAAGCCAAAAAGAACTTTGCTGGTACATTGGAAAGATCGGTTTAAACTGCTCCGAGTATGGACAGTCATCCTAAATGATTTCAACGTTACATTTGAGGATGACTTATTCGTTGGTGTATGTTTTGTTGTCATGCAAACTATATTGTGTAACTACTTAAGCATTACGAAGCTTGGGAATATGGACTGGAAAGTGTATGTGTTGTTTCCCACCACGTCTTTGGTTTCAATTGTGGGCATGTATATGCTGTATACCGTGATAGGGAGCATTTTTGCTCGCAGTTGCCAGTTTAAACGCGGGTATGGCATTCAATTCAGACTAGATCCCTACAAGCGGCGAGTCGCGTTGGCACTAAGACCTACCCATGTTAACGCGTTGTTGTTCAACATTAAAGATACCACCAAATATACATACTATGAATTAATTTTAAATAAAACTCTAGACTCCATTCTTCTTTGAATTATACATTATCAGTTTTTGTACAGACACTTATTATAGTTGTTTATTATAGTATAATTATTGTTGTTTTAATTATTGTGATATATTCTTGTACCAGCAAAAAAAGTTTGTGATAGGAGATCTGTGGCTGGAAATGAATTATAAATGTAAAAATTACATTTACCAGTTGGTAACCTATATTTATTGTAAAAATTGTAAGCTATTTAATTAAAATAAATATTAAATCAATTCCAGCCTGGCTAGTTATGAGGAAATATTTACGGAGTTCATTTATTGGTGTCCTCAATAATATTATTGATTTTTGTATAGCTGTTTCACCATATCGTTGCGGGTCGATGTCACCTGTCATCATTACATGTATGCACATCTATTTTTTCTCTATTTCCGTTTTCCGCCCTCAAAAGTTAACAACCCAGGGTCTCAAAACTTGACAGCCAGGCATACCAAGCCCTAGTAACTGAATGCAGTGAGGTAGCAGTCTTATTGGAAGGGCATAAATCACCAGATGCGCTATCTTCCTCGACAACCTAGTTTATCCTTTGGAAATACAGATATTTAAACCCCCGGTAAATACGAAGGAAATCACCAGCAAATATACCAACAGTAAAAATATAAAAAGTTTGCAGTAAGTTCTTTAATCGACAATAAATTCATTATTAGAAAGCAAATCCATGAATTAACAGGAAATTCATGAAATCAGCTTCTAAATCCCATTTTTTAGGATGACCACTAACGGCAAAATTTAGAATGACAAATATTAGAGACTTGTCGCTACGCCCGGTACTGTCCTGTCCCAAAATTTCCCGGGACAAACTAAGTTTCCCAGTTTTGTTCCGAATCTATCTGGGGACAATGATTTTGTCCCAAAATTGTCCCGTCTTGAGTCCCGTCCCCAAAACATAGGGACGTCCTGTTCCAATCCGAAGCCCTGAATATTAGTCAAGTGATAGTCCAGGAAGTTCAAGTACATAGGTAACAAATTGTGGGAATAATACTTCATTATGGTATTTTTTCCTACAAGAATACGTTTACAGTTTTCATCCTATTTCACCTTCAGGTCAAAATCCATTTGTACTTGCTATGGAGTATTCCTATCCTACAAAAACAGCACGATTGTCTTTCTCACAAAAACGGAGTGACAATTACAACTATTGAATATTAAACTTCACATAAGAAACAGCAAGAATATTTAAAAGCAGAAAAATTCATACAACAAAGGAAAACCTAAACAATAATAGATTTATAATTTGGGTGTTCACCGTCAGCAAAGCCGGGTAACGTAATAACATGGAAATTGTTCCATTTTTTATTTCTTGGTGTAACCACAATTGCTGGTTTTACAGACCGCGGGAGAAGATTCCGTGGAAGTAAAGTTCCGATGCCGCTCTCACCATCCTCTTCCAGCAATGAATTTGCATTGTCGAAGACGATAAAGGTTGGCTTCTGGCAAATGAAGTTATACATCTCAGCTGCAATATCTTCATCTGCTTTTCTTTTTCCATCAATATTTTCTAAAGATAATACATTGTTCAGTGTAGCAATGCTAATTATGCAATCGCTTGCTTGGGAACGCGTTTCAGCATTAAACCATAAGACATGGCCATAAGTAGCTTTGTGTTGCTGAATATACTTCTTCACTGTTTCGGTCTTGCCGATGCCACCCAAACCGGAAACAACATGTGTTTGGGAAAGAATTGTAAGGTCTTCATTTTTTCGACTTTGTGCGATAGCCATATGCAATGCTTGGAGGATATCGTCTCGACCAGTGAACGACTGGACTGGATCTTGAACTTTGTATTCAATTCTTTCAGGAGGAATCTTTGATAATAGAACTCCTTAAAAGATTGTATTGTTATTTCCTTGGTAGATGCTAACGTTTGAATTATGAGCTTCAACTTTGTTATCATTGTTGGAGTTAGCACATGATGTAGATGGTTGGTTGGACTAAAATGGAAGGCAAATAAAAGAATAAATTAGAATTTACTACGTATTGTTCAGGTATAGAAGCGATTATACTGTTTTATTTATTGTTTTGCTGTTACCGATGGCAGCTGAGCTACGGTTGACATGTCGCCGGACGATTGAGAAAAACTGAATTGAGTTTAGATAAACTTGTACGAATATTTTTCAATACGCACACAGGCGGAAAATCGTAACAGCTGGAAACGAAAACGATCAAGATTAACGAGCAGACGTCACACATTCACAAACACATGAAAGCTTGTTTAACAGCCTCTTATATAAATGTGGAATGGATTTAATATGAGAGTTTTCTGAATTATGAAAGTTTACTTACTTCGTGAACTTTGTGATTCTGGGTGGACCATCAAATTTTATTTATGAATAACGACTGAACAACTTTAGTGTGCAGTAGGAGTGTTTTAATAAGTTTACTCAACAAGGTAACAGACATCCCATCATCATAACTTTCGTTCGTGCTTTTGTGCATAATCTAATCTTGCATACGTGATAATATGTTGTTCATATTTTTATACTTAAATGTGAGGCAAACTGCGTACATAGTTATTTTGTTATCAGAATCAGTCAGGGTAATTATTGGATTGTTTAATTGTTATTCACCCTTAAGCTTGGACCCCACTGTAATAACGGTATCTTTATTGTTTCGAACATTGAGCCACCATCAGAGAATTTATACACTCTTGTATGCTTCTGCAATGTTATCCTTATTTACTACTTCCCACCTAACTATTAACGGGAATAATACGTAGGTACATTAATAAACTTTATCCATTCCTTGCGTAGTAATTAAAATGAATGCTTTAATAACTAAATTACGCTTTTTTACAAAAAACTAGAATCGACATGACACGGCTGTCTTGAAAGAAATGATCATCGCTAATATTCGAACCATGTTATGAAAAATTAAATTTCATACTATTCTATTCAGAAGATTGACTAAATTAAAAGTGTCAGTCACCGTAAAGACATCAATTTATTTAAATGCACTTTTATTCTTTGGCATACAAAATTATACAGCGACGCACGTTTGTGAAGTGAAAGATGGGTCAAACAATTTGGATGTGTAAGGAGTCAGGAGCAACTGGAGTATTGAACACACTGTGCTATATAATTGTGAATTTGTGTGATTTTACACTGGTACGCATGTATCTTTATATCAATATCATAAACTTTCTGTACCATGGCCCATCGTTAGAGGATGATTATGTAAACTGTTAACTGATCAAACACCAACTACCCAACAACAAGCGGTTTTGGTAGTTCTAATTGTCAGAGTTATGGACAAAGATGCAGTTATTTCACTACTTTATCATTATTTGGTACTATTTAATCTTGACGAAGCAGAAGACTTGGTAGTTCAATTACAAGGAGCAATGAAGGGTGTTAAAAATGTCTAGAAATGCAAATAAGTACTGTGCTTTTTTGAGAATTCCATGTGTTAATAAGCTAGAAAGATTTAAGATTGAAACTTTTCAAATTCCTAATTCATTATTGACTATATTACCTAACACATCAAAACGAAATGAAAAACATTATTGCTTTGCAAATAAAGAGACACCAGGTTTGTTATAAAAACATTAAATTTTCCCTTTCTATTGTGCAAATTTACATGAAGCAAAACTTGTAGGAAGTTGATTGTGAATATCTTATCTTGCATTTAGGTTGTAATGCAGATAACCCGTTTTTCGGCTCAGCTGATATGAAGAATAAATGTTAACAATTCTAGGACTTGTTCCATAGGTAACTAATAAATAATACTATTATATATGTTCTACTCATCGTTTTGGCAATAACAACTCCATTTTATTTTCGGACATTATTTGTCCAGCTTTTATTGTTCCTGCTCAGTGTTCAGCGTTCACATGCAAGTGCATTATTTTCAGCTCCAATACACACGCATGCACACTTGTTCTCAGGTATAAATTACGGAATCGCTATAAACTCAAAGTAACGTTCTATGTTGAAGTAAAGATATACATACATATACAACGTGCGTTATGTTAACTTTGCTAATAAAGCATTCGGAGGCTCATCGCCTCTCTTCTCTGACAAAAATTCTCGTCAAAATTTCAATATTACTGAGTTTATTTTGAACATTCCAGTCTTTCTTTTCTCTCTTTCTTATCCAGCCTCTCTAGTTTCTTTCTCTCTCTCGTTGTCTATACGCCTCACACTCCCCAACAATACTTACATCATTTTAAAATGGCAGATGTAAGGAGCCAATAAATTATTTACTGTTACGAAATAAATTAAAAACAAAAATTTATTTTTGTTTATCTATTTCCAATTTCCTTTAATTTAATTTTACTTCCAAGCATAAATGGTAAAAACATCAGGAACCAAAAGTTGCGTACGCAAACGTTTTCCAATTTATAAATTCATTTTTTGTAAGTCTTTCAAGGGTTACGTATACACAACGTTATGTGATAAACTTATTTTAAAGCGCTGCATTTTCCGACAGTAAAAACATTTGTTGTATTGTAACTCGTCCACGCTTTGTTAAGATACGCTGCCGACGGACGTACGAACATATGGATAAAGGAAATTTCTACAGCGGAGCGTAGACGACCCCTAATTACATATATGGATTATTATGGATATATGTTTTATGTGTTTATTTAGAAGTTGTCTTAGAAATGGCAAAAACTTACTAATGTTGATATTTTCTTACAATACTACGCAGTCGATTTCAACGAAAGTTAATACGTATGTTGATAATGGTTCCACAAATGTATGTGAAAAGTACGGCTGTATTTTATATTTTGCTTTTGGGGTTTTTAGGTGTATTAAAAATTAATTTTCAATTTTCAAAAGTTTGATTTATTTCAAAAAAACTACCAACCTGATTTTGGTAAATTTCGACACACGTTTTATAAGTCTTCCCAAAAACACAAAATAATTTTGGCTGAAATCCCTTGTTCAAGAGTTACTAAGTAAAATATAAAATTTTGATAATTTAAAAAAACAACTGTACCGATTTTGCCCAAATTAAATACCGACCTTAATTGTGACCCTAAGAACAAGTACACAAAATGTGGTTACAATCGGTCCATGCGTTCTTGAGATATCCTGTCGTCGGACGTACAGACGTACGGACAAAGGTCATTTTACTACGGGCGCCGACGCCGCCATTAAAAATTGGGAACATGACTTTCATATGTACACATTGAATTAAAAGCGACAAAATAAATTTTTTTAAATATTATTATTAATACAATATTAAATCTTAACAATAATAAATAAATATTCAAATCCTTTTTTATATAAAAATAAATAATATAAATAATAAATCGTCGGACAAACTAGAAAAGGAGCTTATATGATTTTGAGGCATTATGAAACGGGGACATGTCGTGATTCGAAATTCCCCAGTAAAAAAAGGAGCTTATATTTACCCATGCTCTGGAGTTACCAGCTCCATAAACACAATTATATCATATAAGCCCCCTTTCGAAGTAGTGATTTTATATAAGCTCCTTTTCATATTGTGTCAAAATCATATAAGCTCCTTTTCTAGTTAGTCAGACGAAATATCAAAATTTAATAATATTATAATAAAATAATAATATAAATAATAAATTTGGAATTTTTTTTCCTGGACTATGCATCCAGCAGTCCACAACCGCGTGTATGAACGTCAACTCCGGTTTTCGTCTAAATGAGGCATGGTTACTATTGATCCCGAAAATGAAAATGTTATATGCAAAATTAAATTATAAATTGTTTTTTAAAGCAAAATTTATTTTTACTTTAGAATCTATCTTACGCAATAATGTAATGTTAAGACTGGCATTAGTGTTTTGCCTGATGATGAATACTGATTGTGCTTAAAAGCTAGCGTTTTATACATTATAAAAATCGAATTATCCACGCACCCCGTTGTTAAAAATGAATACATCGAAATTTTAAATATATATATATTTAATATGTATATCCGGAAAGATAAATTTCCAGCTTATGCAAATCTTGTCAGATTTTGATGAAATTTGGCAGGAATGTTTCCAGTATGTAGGTTTTTAATTGTACCAATTTGAGTTCAAATCGGACACTTACATCTAAAGTTACATAGGGGCAAATGAGCGAGTTTTGGGTAAAAAAGACTATAATGGGACTGCTATATCTCCTGTAAAAGTGTGCACAATGGGACCCATCTTGGTACAATTGTGTAACATCTTATGCTGTCCATGCTTCTCGCACGACTTTGAATTCCATGATTGTTTGTAAGCTTGACACACGATTTTGTGTTACTATGGCAGACAATGTAAAATTAAACTTCAAAACATATAAAAGTCCACGTGTTTCCACTTTATATACTACAGATATGTACCTTCTTTCAAAATATGCTCTATTTATAATTTCTTTTTACTCAGTTGATTTCTATGGTAACGAATATTATTTATTTCAAAGATTATACAAGTAAAGTTTATTACATTCCATTATATATACATGCCAGCATAAACTACATCCATCATGATAACTATACATTTAACTGTTATAAACAAATTTTATTCACCAAGGCAACGAATTCACCCGTTTAACGTTCGTGACTACAACAACTTTAAAAAAATAACTGCTTACATAACTACCAAATAGTCAAAACCCATTGACTTTATAATTTTACTCTATAATTAAAAGAGAATACCACGTACATACACATGTTGCGTAGTACCGCCGTCAATAACATAGGCATTATTACGTCAATCATAAATTATTTTCTTTTAATACAATTCTAATGGTAAATTGCAACATATTCTTCTCAGCAGTGTCTTGTATCTCATGCAACATGTTTTACCAACGAATACTCGGGACCTTATTGGAAGCATTATTTTTTAACCAACCAGGTCGCAAAGCAAAGGCAAAGCGATATAATTGTCAAAACAATTAAATTAAAACAACGAAAATGAAAATAGCTTATCATTGTTATTATAATTAACTGTAATAAATTAACAAACATAATCATTTTTATGTAAAAATCATTGAATTGTGTTACTGTGTCAAAAGGTGAACACCATAGTGGTGTCAGTAAAATAAATTTTCTTTTCTTCAGAATATTTCACTTTTAGATCATGATTATTCAGAAAAACTACACAAAATATTAGCAACTGTGGAGATATTTGATAATAATGATTAACTGCCATACCAATATATTCACATTTACAACCAAAAAATATTGTATTCAATAGTATTAACTTTTTTTTAATTGCTCTAAAAATTCAAATGATTATAACTGTTCAGAACATTAACACCGAACATCGAATTTTTAAAAGAAATATATCTGCCAGCTGATTGTTTCCGTTTCTGTAAGAACGTTTTCACCATCGTTCTGTTGATCTGAGGGTGTGAACCTAAAACAAATTTAAAATATAAATGTGTGTTTGTTTTTTGTTGTAAAACGTTTCTCGTCTACAAGTACAAATTGTATCTGCACGAATATCGAAAAGCTATTTTTGTATGTGGAAAAAGTGCACGCTGGAAACGGCTATTGCAACGTACTCACTGCGGACTAGTGTTTATTGTGCGTAGAAACCAATACAACATATATAATTTTTCAAAACAATCGCACAGAACTTCGAATTTTTTTAAGAAATATATCTGCCTGCTGATTGTTCCGGTTCCTGTAAGAGCAATTTTATGTCTACCATCGTTCTGTTGGTCTGAGGGCGTGAAGCTAAAAAAATTTAAAATATAAATGTGCACGTTGTAGCTTGGTTTTATAATTTTACCTGGACATTCAATTTATATATTGCCTAAAACCTGTACTCACTGCAAATAAACTATTCGACTAATGAAACATTCGTTCGGTAATTACAGATAATCAAGCCTTATCAACGCAGGTTTCCAAACTTTTTCTTTTGGACAATACGAACCATGACCACATGAACTTGATACCTCCGGTGAAAACGCGCCCTGTAGCTAAAGTCCATCAATGCCCCATGGCCATCTTTTTACCTATTGATAAAAAAAGCAAGAGCAAAAGGAGACAAAATGCAGCTAATCTTAATACAACATTCAGGTTGACCTCCTCTGAAAAAAACAGAAATTACACATTAGTAAAAGAACAATAAAATGTAAAACAACACATAATCTAAGCATTTTTTGTAAAAATATTTCTGTAATTTTACAAAGTTATGTACAATTAATATTTCTTTTCGAAAATACGTGTCCAATTTAGAAAACGTCTAATGTGTAAAAGGTACACTATGTTCTTGAATATTAA
>JAQGAK010002545.1:0-19648 GCA_034696945.1 Lipothrix lubbocki
AATTAATACAAAAATTAATACAAAAATTAATACAAAAATTAATACAAAAATTAATACAAAAATTAATACAAAATATTAAAACAATATTTGTTCTAAATTAAATATAATTAATAATAGGAAACATATTGCATTTAATATGTATTGTTTACACATAAGACTCGGGCCTTGGTCCGATGAGTTCAACATTATACCGAAACACCTTATGAGTTTTCCCATCCAAGTCCAGAAAGTATGATCTATTATTCATCCAGAAATCAAATTCTTTATCCATGGTTTCAATGTTTGCCTTGACAAAATCAAAATCCCCAGTAGCTTTCAAATACTCGTTCACCATTTGTATTAGCAATGGCGGCTGTGACCTTCGGTAGTAAACCCTGTTCCCATTCGGAATATACCCCAGCTCCTCCACCAATTGAAAAAAATTCTCTAAAGTCTCCCGTACAGTAGTTGTCATTTCACTCACGAGAAGGCCTTTGATGATCCATAATTGGTCCCAATAATAGAATTCCCTGAAACGTTCCCCAGGTATGACGAAGGGCTGGCTAACGTAAATCATGGAGTACCTTGTCGTGTTAATTTCCACGTTTTTCTTGATTTTACGCTCTAATTCAGCCCAAGCATTGTGAAGATCCAGGCCAAATTTTCTCAGCCTCGGATCCGCTACATTAGAAAGGAATTTTGGTTTAAGGAGGAAGTCTTGTGGCGACGAAAGCTCCAATTCTTCCTCGGGTGGATTGAAATTGTTATTGACGAATCGTTCAATTGCTTCTTTTAATTCTGGAGTATAATTTACGTCGCTATTATTTATGCTATGATTTTCTTGAAATTTTAGGAAATTTTGCCGGATGATGTAGGGCTCATGTTTTAGGCCCATGTCCACAAATGTTTTGGAATCTTTGAATATTCCCGCTAATTGGACGGTCCGCAGCAGGCTGCCATAGCAGTAAATGTTGCTGGAAATTTAAGAATTGGAGATAATTAAATATGTGTAGATGTTAATAAGAATTAAAATTAAAATTCCAATAAAAAATTAAAACCTGTCACAAGGTTGCTGTCCACCGACAATTCTCGCCAAAATCAAAATAAATTGTAAATTCCATGGTAGAGTGCGAATGTAATGTGGAGATATAGCTTTCGTAGAAATGCTACTAGACATTTGACAAAATATTAATAATAATTATAAAAATGGTGATTTCTGTAATGATTGAATGTCATATTATAACTAAAACATACTTATTGAAATTAAAATAACGATATACATACAAGGATGTTATATTAACCCAATCGTAACACGGAAACGGATGCATGCATAAATATTTCAAGTGACCCACATTCGGTAATTACTTCATTTGTATTAGATGAATGATGATGATATACAATCTCATGTACAGATAAAGTAGGAGAACCGTCGTATAATAAAAATAAAAGTAACACAAAGTACAATAAACTATATGTACAGTAATACAGCATACAACATTATTTGCACAATTTCATGACAATTCTGAGAATTTTATTTTCCGGTTGTCCATGTACTGACAGTGTTACGTTTTATTACGTACAATGGTACAATTTTGAAATAAAACCGAGAAGAACGGCAAATCAATCAACAAAATTCAATACGCTTGTATTTGTCAATAATAATTACCGAAGTAGAAAATTCATTCAAAATTATTGCAAACTTAATTTAAAATTAATTCACAGTAATTGCTTTATTTTCAATTAATTCACAATAATTGCAAAGTTATTTTCAATTAATTCACAATAATTGCAAATTTATTTTCAATTATTGTACAATTGTTTTTAAATTTATTTAAATTGTAATTTTAATTGCAAATTATTTAAAAAAGTATTCAAAATTGTAATTTTAATTGAAAATTATTTAAAAAAGTATTCAAATTGCAATTTTAATTGATACTTATTGCAAAATCTACCAAAATTATTGTCAAATTTATTTTAAATTATTGTGACATTATTGCACAAAATGTTTAATGACGTTATTACGGAATTGATGCGAAATAAATAATATTATACTAATCTTGTACAAAACAAATAATTAATAGCAAACTACCTGAATAATTCAAATTAAGCAAAATATTTTTCCAATATCAATTATATTCCAGCGATTGCATGATTTCGTACAACCCGTGAAGCCTATATAATACGACACCGCCCTCCCCTCCGCTTTATTATCATATTTTCCTGAAATTAAAATTGAGCAGCAAATATTTGTGATTGTAACAAGATATTGTGTGGATATTAGTATATGCAAGTCGGAAAGCAAATTTATTCCATGAAGTGGAACTTTTCATAATTTTACAACTGGGTTGATTCAAGTAGTAATAATAATTGGAAAATTATTAGAACTGAACTAATAAATTATTTCCGACGACAGAGGATTCCTATATGGAATACAAATATAGGAAATGACACCACACAAAATTTCTTCCAAAAATTATTAGAAATGGCGCAATTGCTGATTTACTACTCCATTTTCCTATCATTAATAGGCTTCTTATCCGTACCCAAGCCGGGGCAAATATTCAAAAACAAGTATAAACATACAATGTTTTCTGCTCTAACAATTTCAAACGTAATTTTCACAATTATTGTCCCACTTTTCATGTATATTGAAATTTTAATTAATAATCATCCCGGCTCTTTCTCTCCATCCAGTCTCGTCCAGGATCAACTCATGACGTTTATCGAATGGTTTATTCAATACTTCCTCTGCGCATTTTTACGATTGTTCGGTATTTTCAGCACCCCAAAACTAATTTTTTTATTCAGGAATTTATATTCGATTTTGGAAAAGAGGCATTTTATGAATATTGACAATAATTATATTAAAAATATTTTCGGAGTTTTATTCATCTGGATGATCCTCCATATTGGATCTTACGTTTACATGCTGTACAACTTTCTAAATTACATTTATACCAACGACAGGAAAATTATGTTTACCACGTGGCTCTTCCCAGGGAAAATGGCTTACACCAGAGTCAGGATAACAATAATTTCAATTTCGTGCTTGATTTCTACTCAGATTTCTCTAACTTTCCCTTTGGCGATTGGTCTCTACTTGGTCCATACGCATGGTCAAATGTGCTCCGAGTTGATAAACTTGTTGCCACGGGAGCCGCTTTCAATTAGGAGCGGGAATTCTAAATTAAATTGTGAAAATCAAACCGCGATAGGATTTTACCAGGAATTTCCCCTAAGGTTTCGACGATTAAAACAGTGTTGGGGGATTTTCTCTGGTGTTTCGAGTTTCTGTTGCATTTCCTACGTCAGCATCTGCACCACCGACTTTCTGTCTTTCATCAAAAATCATTCCGATGATGACGGACTCTTCAAGTTGTACGTAGATGATCTTACAACTTTTTGCGATATTTTTGGTTTGGTCATGTTGACGAGGACTGGGAATCAAATGGAGAAACTGGTAAACAGAGGAATTATTTCTAAATAATATGCGCTACGCATTTTTAGTTTATTTTAATCATTTTTTAATGTTTGTTTTTATTTCAATTGTTTTTACATTATTAATATAGTTGATTTTAATATTTACATTTATTTTAACTTTTTATATTTGTGTTTGTTTTATAAATACATATACTCTTTCTTATTTGATTAAATTATTTTTTATTTAACTTACATTGTGTAACTTTATAATAATTCTCTTATTCAATGGCAGTTCCAACAAAACCGGGAAATTTTAAAAAATGCTACAGCTAAATTGAAGCTAACGAACAGCAATTTACAGAATATTAAGTACTTCTCGGATGTACGTAAAACAGAATATAATTTTTTGAACATAATTCCTTCTTAAATATAAAGCTGTTTTTCTTTTTTTTTCTAGAAAAGTTTTACTTTTTGGTGCATATTATGTAACTTAAAAATACGTGTGTGGTATAATACAAATGCATAATTTCTACTATTTTGATTTTTGATTATGTTTCTCCGCCCGTGATGGTTAGCACTGCCGAATTGCTGATTGGCTTTCAAGCTGGAAATGGAAGTTCAAGGCGTCAAACATATTTCAAGTGAATTATAGTGTTCTTCCTTCGGTAAAATACGCAGTTTGAGCTTGCGTACATATATATTTAATATTACTTTGAAATTTTAAACAGTTTTAGTTTTTTTTGTAATTATATTATGTGCATTTGAATTTTAGATCTTCATCACTGTAATGACTTATTACTTCATCGTCTTTCAAATTCGTCAAGAGGACAAAAATCAGAAAAGGCTGGAGTCCCCAGTAGAAAGTTCCTGCAGTAAATTCTTCCATTGCAATTGTACTCTTGTGTAGACATTATTGAATACTTATGGGAACCCCCAGCTTGAATGTAACCAATGTATGTAAACTACGATTTAAATCGAAATTTTCAAAATTCAGAAGTCTTTAGAACATCACCAGCAAATTAATCGTCGAATCAAAGACGACTTTCAACAAAATAAAAATCATTTTCTTGTCCACGACGTAATAAGGGCCGATGCGGAATTCCAGAGTTGTGCTAGACCGAAGCATTTTCCGACCCCACAAATCCCCATAAATCCCTCGCTTTTCCATCAAAATCCTCCGGGATCGCCGATGGAACTCCGCGATTAAATTAAACCCCAGGACGACAAAGAAGCCTAAATAAAATCCGACGATTCCCATGCTAATTGCAATTAGTCCACCCATGCGGATGGCGTTGTAGCAGCAAAAAATGGCCACGCCCAGCAGCAACCATTTGTGAACGGGCATAATCATGGCAAAAGCCCGGTTGACCGCCTGCGTTTGCAGTTGTAGGCAGCGATACAGTCGGAAGAAGTGCTTGGGCATATGGATTTTTGGGTTAATATTCCAAACCGGAGTGGCCCGCAAGTCCCGGAGGATGACCAACAATAAGAATACGTAAGTATAGACGGACATGGCAAGACATTTGGCTAAGCTTTCAAAAACAAACAAGTAATACAGTTGGAAGAGGAAAAATGGAAGTCGTTCCGACCAGCTCAGGGATCCAGACTCGTTAAGGAAAATCGAGGAAAATAATTCCGGAGAATGTGGCCTTACGAGGGCATTTAAAGCATGGACGCTGATCACAACGTGGAAGCCGTAGTCGATGAATAACAAGAAAAGTTCACAGGATTTCATCATGGATTCCCGCTTTTTAGTCTGTGTCTTCGATACGAAATTTTCTGAAATTAATTTCAAAAAATTTTAAAAATGTAAAAGTTCCTTTAAAAAAATTTGTTGTTTGAAATTATTCCAATTTTAGAATACAATTTTCACAAAAAAATTTAAAACATGATTAAATTCAAACCAACCTTCGAAATATTCAAAGAAATCCAAATAATTCCGGACGAAATGTTGAATTTCATATCTCCCAAGAAAAGCGGCGAGATTGCAGATGGCGGGACAAAGAAAATATGTCATAGCAAAAATAACGTAGACTCTTTGCACGATCGTGGACTCTGGGGAAATATTGATGCGTGCACATTGGAGGATTGTAAATCCAGCGTGAAGAAAGGACAGAATGGAATTCAAGTACCAAATATATTTTCCATAGGAAGATGAATAATCAAAGCTGCAATCCGGTCGGCGCGCTTCATTGTCCCACTTGAACGGATGATATTTCATAAAATATCCGTTCCGGAATTGAGTTTCGATGCTTCTTAAAATTTTCTCCGTTATAGGCATTTTGTTCGTTTTGGTTGGTTTTCCAACAACTCTTATACAAGATATATATGCAATAAAAAGCTGCAGTGAAAGGTTTGTCGTGTCTTTTGGACGCTGGCAGTGCTCTGCATCCGGAAGGACAATTTTATCAGTTATGATCGATCCTCAGTGATAGAAGATTGAAGTATCAATGATGGTCTGTTGAATGGTCAATAATTACAAAATTATTCTGATCCTTGCAAAACGCTTTCCTAGAAGTTACACAATCAATCCTTAATCCTTTCCTTGCCAATAGACAGTCGTTCTCTCCTTCCACGTGTAACGAGTGTTAAAATATAGAGTTCCTTGATTTAATCAGTATATAGGTCGTTACTTTCCAATTGTATTCTGCATATTTAAGGTATATTGCCATCGAGGGCAATTTTTCCGCCAACCTTTCCACGCAAGGACTTGTGTTACCGTTTAATGATAGTCTCTTTCTTTATAAATTATCTGTCAATCAACTTTAGTGAATAAAAGACGACCGTATCCTATCTACAAGCTAAACTATCTTCGTGGATATGCATATTTTCAATTATTCATGAATATTTAGCCGTAAATCAAAAAACCATTAAATTATATTTGTAAACGGGATCAGGCCAGGGAAATTAGATAATGTCATTTACCTGTCAATGCTACTGGAGGCTTCCTCAAAGGTTAATTCCTATTGGTAAATATTTGAAATTGACACTTTATTTCAAATTCTTCCTCTATGGAAGAACGTACTGTAGTAATTGATTTTTTTAAATAAATCGAATAACTATTATTATTAACATAAACTCCTAAATTAAAGTTTTCTAAATCAAACAAATAAACTGCTAGTAGGGTCTTGCTGAAGTTCTTGGCCCAAAATGAGACAACATTTGTTATAATTGGAAAACATTTGCCGACTTGTCTAATAGCTTCGTATGTAGTTTGATTTACTTATGGATGTCTCGTTTCCCTTAAAAACAAAGTTGTAGTTACGCTATTGTTGATGTTGCCACAATAACGCGCAAAAACATTTGGAAGGTTTTAATTTGCAGTGGGTAATGATTTACTAGCTTACTTAGGTAAGACAAATTCTGCTAATTAATTCCTTAATCATTTATGACAAATTCAATATTTATTTTGTTGATGATTTCGCGAAAATGTGCACACTCAGAAATAGAACCCAAATTGATTGGCACGTGGATACACAAATGAACAAACTTTGGTTTACACTATATGTATAGGGAAATATTTATTAATGTCCTATACTTTAATGACTACAACATTTCCACAAAAATGATTAATATTTCCATAATTAGTATTTATAAAATCTAAATTACTAATGATAAGCTTACATAAGTTATGAGCAATAATCAACGCTATTAAAAGAGCACGAGTAAGTTGATCGTGGAATCAAATATAATTTTCAATAAAATAAAAATCATTTTCTTGTCCACAATGTAGTACTGCCCAATTCGCAACTCCAACGTTGTACAGGACCGAAGCATCTGACGACTCCAAATGTCCCCGTACAGCCTCTGTTTCTCCATCAAAATCCGCTGAGATCGCTGGTGAAATTCCGCGATCAAATTGAATCCCAAGACGACGAAGAAAATGAGGTAAAATGCCACCACTCCCATGCTAATGGCGAGTAACCCGCCCATGCGAATGCCATTGTAAAAACAGAAGATGGCAACTGCAACCAATAGCCACTTATGCGTGGGCATGAGCATGGCGTAAGCATAATTATAGGCATTCGTTTGCAGCTGCAAGGACCGATACAAGCTGAAAAATTGCTTGGGCATCTGAGTTCCCGGGTTCATATTCCATCTTGGATTGTCCACCCTCAAATCCCGCAAGATGACCAGCAGGAGGAAGACAAATGTGTAGACGCAGAAGGCGTGGAATTTTGCCACGCTTTCAAATACGAATAAGTAGTAGAATTGGTAGAAGAAAAATAAAAGTCGCGTAGACCAGCTCATGCTTCCCGCGCTGTCTAGGAACAGCGAGGAATATAATTCCGGGGAGTGTGGCCTCAGTAGAGCGTTTAGAGCGTGGACGCTGATGACGATGTGAAAGCCGTAATCAACGAACGGCAGAAATATTTCGCATCCTTTCATCGTCGACTCCCGCTTCGTTGATTGGGTTTTCGAAACAAATTTCTCTATAAAGATATCAAATATTAAAAAATTAAAAACAAAATAATAAATAAATAATAAACATTGTTGTAATAAATTAAAAACAAAATAATAAATAAATGATAAACATTGTTGTAATAAATTAAAAACAAAATAATAAATAAATAATAAACATTGTTGTAATAAATTAAAAACAAAAAAATTAATAAATAATAAACATTGTTGTAATAAATTAAAAACAAAATAATAAATAAATAATAAACATTGTTGTAATAAATTAAAACAATTATTAATTAAATTCCATGGAATTACCCTCAAAATTCTCAAAAAAATCCAAGTAATTTCCAACGAAATGATGAATTTGGTCCCGCCCCAAAAACGTTGCCAAATTGCAAATAAAGGGAATAACGAAATAAATCATTGCAAACATGATGTAAATCCGTTGAAAGATCGGAGATTCCGGTGAAATATTAAGTCTGACACATTGGAATATAACAAACAGACCATGAAACGCAGAAAGAACAATGTTAAGATACCAAATATATCGCCCAATTGATGATCGATACTCAAAGCTACAGTCCGGGCGGCGCTTTTCGCTGTCCCATTTAAACGGATGGTATTTCATAAAATGGCCGCTACGAAAAGATGTTTCGATGCGTTTCAAAATTTTCTCCGTCACCGGCATATTTCCCGGCGTGACTATATTTTTCTCTTATTCTTGATTTCCGGCTTTAACGAAGTTTTCTCGTCTACAATTTAGTCCTTAGTTGTTTCAGAATTATTTTGCAGGAGTATAAGAATCAGGAGAAATAGAAATAAGGAATTAGGAAGAAAATGTATAAATCTTATTCACAGTGTGGCACCATGCTAGGCATTAAACAATAAAATTGAAATACATTCTGGCCTATAGTCAAACAAAATTGGTCATGATCTTGACTTGTTGACCTTAAGTTCTATATGTACATTAATCTTATTGCTGTATAATTTCCCAATTCCAGAATATTGCTAAGAATTATTATTATCTAGCGTTAAATATGTTCAAATTGTTGCTCGTGTTCTATTTTCTTGTCACTGCAACCTATTAATATGTCGAGCAAAAGTTTAGGGCCGCACGTGAAATCAAGTTGTACAATTATTGGTATTTTGGGACAAGTTTCAAACAGAACTTCCAATTTAGGGTAAGGACCATATCTTATTAAGAGGAGGTTCATTTCCAGAAAAACGAAATAATTGAATTTAATTAATGATAAAGAAATAAAAACAACAGAAACATTTTTCTGCAAAAGGCTTCAGAATTAAGACAGGATTTCAGTAGAAAATTTATATAGAGGAAAATGAGTCTGATTGTTGACAGGATAATTTGCGGGCTCCCTATTAACCTAATAATTATCTCAATAATTAGACCAATCTATGTAGAACATGCAGTAATTCGCCTTTCATTGTTAACGACGGATTGTGTAGTAAAAACTCCACGACGGAAATAATACCTTCAACTTCCCCAAACATATAATACAGATAATTGCATATATGAGGTCCACGTAGTTTGACCAATACGTCCAGTTTGGAGAATCGTAAATAATTCTGAGCAAAGCTATAGAATTATTTTTCACTCACAATATACATACAGTCTGTATCCTGAAACTTGTATTGTGTAAGTAAGTAAGGTGATTCTTCCGTGGATCTCACAAAACGGGAACCCATTTACAAACACACAAGTAATGTAGTGACTCAATTAAAAAGAATAATTAGAAATATCGTATCTGAGCTTTCAATCTGTTTATTCCATGCCATGTAAATTGGGGGGTTTTCGGATTAATTTGAAGTCACTGATCCCGATTTGTCTCGTGAAGTTTTAATTAATCAAGTTTAGGTTGGTAGTTAGTTTACGTTACTAATTTTAAAGAATTTGTGTGCAAATTTTACGAATCCTGCATATAGGTTTTCATGACGATGTATTTCTTAATACGCTGTAATTAGTACTAACGTATGGTATGACACGTCTCTGGACTGGTATGTACGAGATTGTGGGATTAAGGCCGCAAATACTTTTATTAACATTACATTGAAAATATATTTATATGTATAATAAAAAAATGCCGTCTGGAGTTTCTCAAATGACTCGTCTTTAATTGTAAGTATAGGTTATTAATCCCACGTAGTCATTCTTGTATTGTTTACAAGTTCACAAAAACAAACGTGAGTTTAAATCAACAATATTCAGATAAACAAACAAACTTTGTTGTACATTGGGGAGACATTTATTTTATTCACGTCTATCATCATGACTAATACAATTATTATTAATAGCAATGTTCAATGTTGTCATTTAATAACTCAGAATAAAATTACTGCAGAGAAGCAACGCATATTCGAAGGGCTCGCTCTAATTTAAAACAGTACTAGTAAGTTGACCGTTGAATCAAATATAATTTTTACTAAAATAAAAATCATTTTCTTCTCCACAATGTAGTACTGCCCAATTCGCAACTCCAAAGTTGAGCACGACTGAAGCATCTTGCGACTCCAAATGTCCCCGTACATCCTTTGTTTCTCCCTCAAAATGTGCTGTGATCGCTGGTGGAATTCCGCAATCAAGTTGAACCCCATGACGACAAAGAAAATGAGGTAAAATGCCACCACTCCCATGCTAATTGCGAGTAACCCACCCATGCGAATGCCATTGTAAAAACAAAAGATGGCTACTGCAACCAACAACCATTTGTGTGTTGGCATGATCATGGCGTACGCGGAATTATAGGCATTCGTCTGCAGTACCAAGGAGCGATATAAACTGAAAAAACATCTGGCCATCTGAGTTGCTGGGTGAATATTCCATTTTGTATTTCCCCTCAAATCCTTCAAGATGACCAGCAGAAGGAAGACAAATGTGTAGACGCAGTATGCATGGAATTTCCCTATGCTTTCGAACACAAATACGTAATAAAATTGGTAGAAGAAAAACGCCAGCCGCATGGACCAACTCATTCTTCCCGCATCGTCTAGGAACAGCGAGGAATATAATTCAGGAGAATGTGGCCTTAGAAGGGCATTTAGAGCGTGGACGCTCATCACGGCGTGAAAACCGTAATCAACAAACGCCAGAAATAATTCGCATCCTTGCATCGTAGATTCTCGCTTTGTGGTTTGAGTTTTTGAAACAAATGTTTCTAAAGATAACAATAAAAACAAATATTAAAAGTTTACAAAATAATCTTGAAAAGAAAATTGCGTACAAAATTTTTTTTAAATAAAATTAGTGCATAATAATTAATTAATGATCAGCTATTGTTCAAACGATTAAGCGTTAAATTTCTTTTAATTACCTTCAAAATTCTCAAAAAAATCCAAGTAATGTCTCACAAAATGATGAATTTGGTCCCTTCCCAGAAACGTCGCTAAATGGCAGATAAAGGGAAGGACGAAATAAATCATGGCAAAAATTATGTAAATCCGTTGAAATATCGGAGATTCGGGTGAACTATTAATTCTTACACATTGGAAAATCACAAACCCTCCATGAAGCACAGACAGGGCAATGTTAAGATACCAAATATTTTGACCAAATGAAGATCGACAGTCAAAGCTGCAATCCGGTCGGCGCTTTTCATTGTCCCACTTGAACGGATGGTATTTCATAAAATGGCCGCTACGAAATTGAGCTTCGATGCGGCTCAAAATTATCTCCGTTACTGGCATATTTCCGGGCTTGACTATATTTTGCTCTTATTCTTACGAAAAAATAACGGTTTTAAAAAATTTAAGTATTTGTAATTTTTGCTCAAGTTTTGTAGTGTTGTGAACATAAGGCATAGCTAAATTATATTTTTACTGCATGATTTCCAGATTGCTAAGGATTTTCACGATATTAGGGTTTAATTTTTAGTTATACGTACATATTCCACATTCTTGTCACCAAACTATTTACATATCCAGCTAAATTGTAAAGCAAAGTAACATTATTTAGAAAGTTTTCCAAAAATTCAATTTTTCTAAAATTGACCAAAGCGGTTCCGGGTTTGCTAACCCCGCCAAATGTAATCGACCTGAGGCTTGTTGTTTCCCCAACTGAAAAATCCCATTTGAGCCCACGATGCGTACGTATGGGATTTACAGCAAGAGATAAGTCGTTCCTCTGTTTTATCTCGTAAGGCTGCTCATATGCCACCTATAGTTGAACAATTATTGATGGTTTGACAGAAAAGTTGACAGGCACAACTGGCAATCACGACGATTTCACATTTCGAAAGGAATTATTCCCAAAAACCCAGAAAATAGTTAAAATAGGCAACCTTGGCTTATGTCAAAATTAAAGAAAATAACAGCAGAAGACTTGATATCAATAGAAGAATTGCAGATGGCGAATTGGGTGGGATAGTCATCTCTTGGCAGGAAAATTTGTACCTTCCATTAATTCAACTATACCCCAAAAATTGAACTAATCTTTATATGATTATTGTATTACAAGTAATTGTAGCGCAGCGTATGTACATAGGTACGTAATTTTCTTTTCCTTGTGAATGACGGATCTTACAGTAAAATATTAAAATCTATTATACAATTATTGTAGTTCGGAGATAAAACTGCGAATTAAATAATCCGTTCCCAATACACAAGCTATGCGCAATTAGATTAAATAATTGAAAATATCTCATGAGTGCTTTCAACCTGCGCAAATTCATACAATTAATAACAATTTTGAGACTTCCATCTAAAAACAATTCGAAAAAATTGTGAAATAAAATAATACAATATAGACACCAAATTAAAATTTTTACAGGAACAAATTAAATCCATTTTGTAATGACGAATTAAAATCAGGAAATTATTATTAGATCTTCTTGTTGGATTTGGGCGCAAATTTTTAAAATTAATCAAATAAAAACATAGCATTTACATTTTACAGCTTTATTTTATACATTGAATTTATTACGTTTCATTTGTATATTATGTTAACACATTTAATTAATTCCTTTATTAATTAATTTATACATAACCGTGATTACTTAGTCAAAAAATTCATAATAATCCAAATTTTGCAATGTTCCATCCAAATGTTGAATTTCATATTGACCCAACCATACCTTATAGCATAGCAATAGAAGGGGAAGGAAAATAATAAAAATCCTTTAATATTTGACGATCTGTGTGATTTATCACATTGGAATCCAGACCACATACCTTTACGCATGGCGTTATCTTATTTAAACGACTGATAATTCATGCAGTGTGCCCATGAATTTTGTATACCTAAATGTATGTCATTTTGACTGTGACACGAGCATCAAGCATCACAAATAAAATCTGATGAAAGATGTTAATGCGTAGGGCGACAGCCTTTAGATCTTTAATATTCCATGGAAGGTTAAACGTTCAATGTTGGATAATTGATTGGAAATTCCCAGATTCCTTGTTACTCTAAAATACAAGTCCTATAATTTGACCTTAAATCGATCTTACAATTATTTCTCCAATGGCAGTAAAATAGTTTCATGTCGTTTACCCTGTAACTGATTGAAACATCAATGTATGTATGTAGTTTGCTTCGTGCAATTGTACCGTATATTTGGTATTTAAGAGCCCATTGCATATTTAATTACAAAACCATTTAGTGTTGGCCAATTAATCAATCAAATCGGAGTAAATATAACTCGTTTATTTAGCTGTGATTTTTAATTGTGGTGGCTAATTGACACGGAATTTCCTAAACAAACAAAGTATTTACGTGACGGAATGTATTGCTAAATCATTTGTGCTATTGCATTTACCAACTTCAGAGTTAAACAAATATTTTTAAAAATCCGTCAATTTTATCCAAAAACTTCGTAGATAACGTTTGAAATAATTACCAAGAGCAATAAGACCAACCGACAGCAAAAGTAGACAATCCTTTCTTCCTTCAATTTAATTAAATTGACAAATTTCCAGTGATCAACGGATGGGTTCGTCGACAACCAAACCGCCGGTTCTAAGACCCAAAACATAGCCCAGGACAATCGAATGCCGATGCAATACCAGATTCTAACGGACCGAATAAGAATATCCGTAAACTTTAAATTTCTCGAGGTGACTTGTAGCGAATTACCAAGCATTGGTTTATCCAACAATCGCAATTTGGAAAAAAGTTGGTTCTCAAACCTCATTTTGTACAGATTTTCATCGTCCAGCACCAGCTTCCCGTAAATTCCTGATGAAATCAGCGAAGAAAATGCCGATGTAATTAATTCCGCGTCATTAACCATGAAAACCCATCCAATTTCCTTCCCTCCAAACATTCCATTTGCCACTCGAAATTTTCCGCCCCATAGGGCGTTAAGCATATTGGCCACTGTCCAGGCGCCTGGGTTTTGAAATATTACCGATGCATTGGGACTCGTGATTAGGTCAAGAAATGAGAACTCCCGTTCCATCAGCGATAACAACTTATCCCTATCGGATCTGCCATCGGCTCTGGAATTAAAAATTCTCCCATAAAAAAAATCCATTGCTTGACGTTCTAACCCTCTGTCGTACAACGTTATGTCGTACTCTCCGTCCAGAATATCCTCAACGCTTTTTGACGGAGTACCGGTAAATTCAAATCTCCCATAAGGAAAACTATGCACTCCCCCGTAGTAAATTGTTGAAACGGCGAAGAACGCAAGAATGATAAGCGCCGACGCGAATCGTTTGCTCTTCCCAGCAGCAGCTGAAGCCTGATTGGTCAGGAGAGCTACCGGGAACGTCACGAAGGCTTGTAAGAATGTCTGAATCGTGTATTTCCTGATGAGTAGCGGCGAAGATATGAAAATCGCTGCAAGAATCGTCATCCATGTTAGGCATTCAAATGGAGCGAATAGTCCCGATACAAAATCTGGCCTTGGAATTGAAACTTGTTGGAAATCTTGAAAATCCGCATTGTACATTATTTGCAACTCTACCTTGCCAGTGAATGTATAAAGAATTTTGCCACGACTTCTGGCGAGCTCTCCAAAGATTGGTCCGTGAAAAATGTAATTTGGAAGGAATTCTTTGGTGGCGATGGTCAAATTGAATTTCTGGGCCAGGGCGTCGAGAACTTTTTGACTTGACCTACGGTTGCTTCGCATATCGGATTGGAAACCTATGGTTGCTCTGTTTCTCTTGGAAAGCCTGAATTTTAGTTGTTCCTCGAAATGCCAAAATGAAACTGATGCGTGGAGTAGACTAGACGGAATCGGGTTTGCTGAAATGGATTTCTGATTCGCTTGGATCATTAAAACCTGTCGAATTTCGGGATCCTCCCCAATGCTTTCCCAAGTATTATATCTTCCCAACATTTCCACATGTTTCCGTACGTAATTTTCCATACCAAATCTGATTTGTTTAGACGATTTCTCGCTGTACAACGTAGAACCTTTCAATATCTCCATTAGTAAGTAGTTTCTGGGGAAATTTATTCGGAAGTTCAAGCGCAGGTTGCCAGACAAGTGCCCAGGCGTGTTCAGTTCTACCGCATGAAGAAGAACATCATTGTTATTGAAGATGTCTTTGTGGGAATGGACATACAGCGTAGCAATGTTCAATGGCAAATTTTTATAGTCGTCCACGGTTGATTGCAGAAGTAAATGTACAGAGCAGTGGGTGAATTTGAAACTATCCGACCCATAATTAGGGACAAAAGAGCCACCACCATGGGATTGTCTTTCCAGCACGCTCCATGACTTCAGTTGACGGGGTTGCCATAATTGCGTCAGCACTTCTTGCAACCCGAAATCATCATTTACCACCGTTAATTTGCAACTTTGGAAGTTGTTCACGAAATTTGACAAGTAGGCGCCCTCTATGATGACAACGCTTTGGGCTAGAATGGTGTGCGCGAAAATTAAAAATTTCCAAAACATTTTCATTTTGATTTGAGGTCAAGATTTTTATTTAATTTTGGAACAGAAATGTTCCAAAAGTTATTTTGAAATATTATAAATAATAAAAGTTATGCCGAAGATTCAAACAATTACTAAACCCTTCATTGCCAATTTGCACTGTTAATGACATTGAATATTTGTATAAAGATACTTTCAAATGGTTTGTTTTAAATAATCCATTAAATAAAACCTCACCCATTTTAAACTCAAAAACATATAAAGCTTTTAGTTTCTAAAGATTAAACAAATAGTTGAAGGAGAGCGTTGTTTGCACGAGGTGAGTTTCTATATAATATTTACAAAAAATGTACAAAATATTGTTCATATTTGTATACAGCCATTGTCATTGTGTGTATGCAATCGAATTAGACTCTTTTAGATGGCGGACAAATAATTTTAAAGTACATCCATGCGTTCACTTATGATGAATTTAAATAAATAATGATAAGAAGTAACGGGTTATTACGATATTGAGACTAGTAGCAAACATTTATTAGTAAATATATCAATGTCATTATCTTAAAATGACCAGAAAAGAAAAAATTCCGGAGTCCCGAAGGAGGAAATGCCTTATCGACAAGTGCTTGCTTACAGTTTTTTAACGAAATATAGGAAATGCAAATAATGACAAAAGAGACCAGAAAAGATGAAAAGGTAATGAGATGAATTCAAACAAAATAAAAATTCAATTTCCGTCTAATTAACTTTTGCATTATTATTTTATTATGTATAATAATTACACATGAATTCAACGTGTTTGTACATTATTATCCTTTTTATTCTATATTTGTGCTTGGATTAGTAAAAATTAATTAGTTGTTTTTTGTTATTTAATTTTAATTAGGTTGTTTTGACGGAAATTCAAAAATACAAGGTTGTGCAGCAGAACTTGTTGAACCGTGCGACTTTTCGTGTCAATTTGTGAATAATATTTACACAATATTTTATTTATATAAAATTAATTAGTCGGCAGTGCCTCAATAAAAATGCAATATATTTTCAATTTCGATCTATTGATCTATAATTGATAAGAAGCGACTTTTAATTAGCGTAAATATTATTTTTAACTTTTCAAAACTTGTCAGAGCTGGAATTTGTCAAGGCTTCAAAGTTGGTAGAGTTCGAATAATATTTTTGATTTTTGTACTTCACCTGCTCTCCATTGATTTTTACTATGAGCAACAAGTAATAAGTGAATTTATTGCGGAATTTTGTTATTACTTCCTTCCCTTGCTTATATTTGACAACATGTATTAAATGTAAATTATTATTTAAATAAGGATGATGTATCCCAGGTTACATGTGCAAAAATATTCCCAGACTGAAACTTCGGGCTAATTATAATATCACGTTGCTAATAAAGTTGTTGCACGTGTGAATTTGTGGACCAAATGAACCTGTGAACTATAACCTGTTTCATGAACTTATTTCAAACTTATTTGTCTCATTACATAATTGCCAAAGCGTATATAAAAGTCCTCCTGAATCTTTTATTTCAGCATTGATAATTGTTTTCTTTATAGGTTAAACATGGCTGCACCTAATTTGGCGGAGAAGAAACTTATTGAAATTGTGAGTATGAGACCTTATTTCATTGAGTAGTTTTTGCGTAATTCGTAATTACTAATTACTTATTGATTAATTTATAATGCGTTTGTTCATTTATTTAAATGAACTGTTTTTTTATTTATTGGTTTTGAATTATTTTTTTATTTATTGGTTTTGAATTATTTTTTTATTTATTGGTTTTGAATTATTTTTTTATTTATTGATTTTATTGATTTTTGTTAATTCACTATTTTTTTGATTATTGATTATTGTTTTTTAATGAAGTATTTTATTATTACGGTCTTTCCAGCTACGACAACATTTAAGTGACTTGGATTTGTACGATGATTCGGAAATGTTCTTGGTTCGCTGGATCAGAGGTTGGATTATAATTTCTAGATCAACAAATAATTAACTAATTTTAATGCATTGTATGTAACTAATTATTTAATTATTTTATTAATTAGTTTATAGCATTAATTAGTTTTTCCTGCCCAAAATCCAACTTGATATTCAAATAAGCATTTCGTTTTGTCATTTGTTATAGCTCGTAACCATCATTTAAGGGACGCGGAAGTTATGCTGAGGAAGGTGAGGGTGATTATAAACTACTATACAGAAATATTTAAAATTTTATAATTCTCCCCCATTTTTAATTTTTTAAATCATATTCTTGTTAAAAGCATGTCCAGTGGTACAAAGAAAACAATGTTGCAACTGCATCGAGCTTTGAAATGTCTCCAGAATTCAAACGAACCTTTCCCACCTATACTTTAGGCCGTGATCGGGAGAATAGCACGGGTAAGATTAATATTATAATAGTTATTATTTTTATTTAAAATTATTAAATTTAATAGTGTAATTGGCAAAATAATATTTACATTAAATTTTCTCTGTAAAATATTAATTCCCTTGAACTTGCTGTTAGTTGTGGTCCTCCCATTTGGAAAATGGCCGCTCAGAAAAATCCCTAAGTGCAGAAATGAATTTCTAAGCTATGTTGCCGTCTTTAACGAGCAGTCGCTGTCATTGATGAAGGGAAAATTTACTTCCGATGGGATTCCTGCCACTCAACACGTTCATATTTATGATTTTGAAGGATTTTCATTTGGACAACTCTCTTCCGTTTCGGGTAAAAATTTAAGGAAAATCAAAAATTAACAAGAAACTTTACCTTGCCATTTTAAGAAATTTAATTAATAATAATATGAAATGGCTCTAATAATTCGTGAATATGGAAAACACTTGTAGCCCTGCAAACATTTGTCGAATCCTGCAAAATTGCAGAAGCCAATTATCCTGAAACGATGAAAATTACTTTTATAATTAATGGTAAATTGTTTTAAAGCCTTTTATTTAAATAAATTCAAAATCTTCTAAGACATTTACTGTTAATGTATTATTATTTACTGATTTATTGTTACAGCATCAAGAATATTCGCCACGGCTTTTAATGTAATTAAACCAGTACTGTCCCAAAATACGCTGGACAAGATAGCCATTTTTGATTGCGACAGTACGAAATGGATGCCCGTGCTGCAGAAAGCAATCCCGTTGGAGATTTTACCAATCAAATACGGAGGAGTAAACCCAGTTGAATTGATTTAGCGTTTAATGTAAAATATAAATTATTATTACAACAATACATTGCTTCATTGTAAAGTTGCTTTTTATGTTCAACTATTAGTTAAATCAGGGCTACTCACTTGATTTCATATAAAGGTCCACATTCTTTACAAAAATATGCTTGCGGGCCACTTATTAAATAATGTTTGTTTATAGTAAATATTTCACAATAATAATACATTATACTAAAATCTAGAATATTGGTATAAATAACTGCTTCTAATATAATTCCATGCGATAGTTTGCAAATCACACTACTAAAAATATTTAGTATTTCCGATTTGAGATTGACAAGATTGTCTGCTCTCTACAAATTTCCCTAATTGATTTTCCGGCTCCTTGAATGGAAGCATCTTAAGCACAAATTGTTTGCCGATGGATAATGCAATGGTAACTCTAGAAGTGAGCGAAATTCCTGATTGCATCGCGCTAAAACTTCCCTATTCTTGCCCATCATTGCCGAAGCTCCTTCAGTAGTTATAGCGGATAGTTTTTTTAATTGTAAATTAGTTTTTCAACAAACTTAGTAAAGTCTTAACAAATATCAATTTCTCGTGCTTTTTCATTGAGAAGTGTTGAAGATAATAATTATTCCCTTGCATTTTTTGTTTGCAATCGAAAGCCTTGATGAGTCTTTAGTCGTCAGAATGTTACATATTTGGATTTTTGAAAAACGATTACTGGGTTTTAATCCACATTTTAAACCTGATGATTGATTTGTTTAAATTCTGTACCACGTGGAAATTTTTTAACAAATGCCTTCTTGAAACAGATACCGATTTATTACA
>JAQGAK010002546.1:0-19637 GCA_034696945.1 Lipothrix lubbocki
GACAAACGTTTGTTTCGGCCTTCTGGGCCATCGTCAGGCTGGAGCGAGAACAGTTAATGATGACTCAACGGAGTCAACAGTCCGGTGTACTACGTAATTTGAATATAATGACCTGTTGACAATTAAATTAGGCAGTGCGAATACATTTACAATTTTCTTCATTCACTAATACTATAATTTTAATGTGAAGAATTACTTCTCGTAATTATGTTTTGAATTTGAAAAGATTTTCAATGTTATTTGGTAACGTTCTTGCGTACCTCTGTTTTAAGAAAAGGATAACGTTCCAGGTATTGGAAGTAATCGAATATTCCAAGATTGTTTCCGGTTTACTTCATCATAAGAGTTTGATAGTATAATTCCTGGAACAGAAGAAATCATTTTCGATTTTTTCAAACAAATTATGTATTTTATAAATACCGGATAAAAAAGCAACGCAATAAACGTTACCTGCTTTTTCAGATAGATCTTGAATTTCATTCGTCGTCAACCTCCACTTTTCTTCCCCGACCGACAATTTGTTAGGCTCTATGTTCCTCCCACAGGTGGCAGTAACACTCAAAATCCCTTCCGCGTTCATTTCCACGGTAACCTCAAAGGGCTCCCCAACCGGTGAAGGAGTTGGTAGGCCAGTGATGTCAAACTCTTCAAGGCGATAATTCTCAGCCACTGACTCATCCCTCCCTTAGAAAATCCGCATGTGGACGGAACTCTGATTGACCTGCAATGTGATATAAAATGTTTTCTTAAAAAAGAGCTGGGCGTTCTTCTCAATTACACATCTAAAGTTTTTGGTGACGCCTGGTTTAACATATTTGTCCACTTCCATGCCCACAGCAAATGGATAAACGTCAGTAATTTTGAACTTAAGAGGACGCAGTTTTCCCATCTTTGGCTGACTCTGTGCTGTAATCGAACTTGCAAGAACGGCGGCGGCCCCATAAGCAACCGATTGGCGATGTCGAAATATTTTAAGCTCCTTCGTCCTATAAAAAACGTTTTCAATTCTTGAAAATTATTGCAGGAGTTAATGACGCCCCACCAGCATGAAGGACTTCGTCGATTTGATTTGTATTAAATTGCACATCCTCCAACGTTTGCTTCATAATTTGTATACATTTATCAAACATTTCCATACTTAAATCTTCAAATGTTTCCCGGGTGAATTTTACTGACAAATGAGGATCCAAGATAGGTACCGTATGTATTGCACCGCGACAAATGTTTTTTTTACGTTCACAGTCATTATTCAACAATTGCATGACCCTATTTGCGCGGTCTTTTTCTTCAACCGTTCCAGAATCTCTTAAGCTTTTCCAGTCGATCCCAGAACTGCTTTTAAATGCCTTGAGACAATGCTCAATAAAGATCCCGGGGAAAGTTTAAAACCTTAAACGACACTTTAACGACACCTTAAACACACCTTAAACGACACCTTAAACGACACACTCCTAACGGTGCGTCAATAGCGTCAAAGCTGTAGTTAAGGAAGCAAAGTTAATTCCAGAGGACATTGATGAAGTAATTATGGTAGGAGGCTCGGCGAGAATTCTACATGTGCAATAGTCAATAATGGGAATATTTCCAGATAAGAAGCACAATAAGACTTAATGCGGATGAATCAAAATCGGGTTAATAATATTATTATATCTTTTAATCTTTTTTATACGCTGTATTATCAATGTATGCCTGCGAAGTAATTTTTAAATTTTGTTCTATAGAAGTTAATTGTACATCCGGACTGCTGCACTCATTGTGGATATTTGTACAGTTGAATAATAAAAACCATAAAGCACGTGCAATTTCATTCCTGAACTTGTTACACATAGATATTTAAACTTTCCGGGCGCCATAAAAAGCGCATCAAATGAATCTGGACGGATTGATTTTAATTGTATAAATGATTAAAAACAATAATTAGTGCTGCAGTTATGACTTCGCAGGACGGCGTTTGGTTGCTGCCATCGCAGAAATAATTCGATTTCGTAGGCGTCGAACCGATTTTCGGGTGTAACGGGGAAATTTTAACCAAAGAACCCTCGAGTTTTTCGGTATGTTTACATAGGCGCACGCGCTGAAATCCTTTAACTCCTGTAATAATATACGCACTTTTTTTAAATATTTAAAAAATTTCTAGGTCGGGCCAAAAGTGTTTGTCGGTGACGTGTATGAAGCGCACTCTAAACCCAATATTTCTGCCGTGTCTGGCACTTTTACAGTCCGATTAAAACAACATTCATCTCTGTGTTAAGATTATACTAGGTCTAGATAAGGAATATCGGGATACCGGCTTTGAGGATACCCTATTACAGTCCAGCATTAAAATCCAACGAAATGCCATTTTGGATTTATTTTAGAAAATTTGTGGATCAATTATTTTGCATCCATGCCGCCTGCCACGGGCCTAATAGCAAATCTGTGCAACTTTTTACACATCAGTGTTGTATTCACATGTTGAGTTAATAAAGGGAACAGGGTTATCTACATCCGACTACGCTTATTTCATAACCATTTTTCATATTCCGATATTTTTATCTTCAATAAACACTTGACTTTGATATTGCTTTATATTATATTGCGAGCCGTGCAATTCCAAGCATTGCATGGTAACAGTTACAAATTAAACTGCGGTATATAAATACAGTTTAGTAGCAGTGTAGGTTGTGAACATCGGAAAGTTGACCTATTAACTGAGTTCTTTCAACATATGGGAAACAACCTGCTCTACTAAATTACTTTCAAGGTAAGAACACTATTACGTTCGAAAATTGAATGCCTTGAAAGTGTGTGTTAACGGATTTGATTAAACTAGTTAATTTTAGTACCTGGTCCATAATTTATATAGCATATTTTTGTTACTGTTTTATATAATTAGATATTGTAATAACATGATTTCCACTATTTCAAAATCATGCTCGAGCAAAGAATTTTTAGATTGTTTGTTTTTAAGTCTACTAAAAATACTTAGCAGTACAATCAATATTTGAATTAAATGATTTCTCCCCGTTTTTACTGCACGTAGCGCCGGATTTCAGTTTTTCAGTAAACGTTTGCCCTGCATTTGTAGTAGATGTTTCTCCTGAAATCACAATTTAATATTTTTACTTCTAATTATGCGGCTCTTTGTGAAATGTTGTATGGGGTTGTATCCGTACAAGATCGTGTAGGTACAACAACATATAGGTACATAACACCTTACAACATACTACACGAGAGAGATGAGTGAGTGGAGGAGATTGAAGAGATGAGATTCACAAATTGCAATGCCAAGGCATTTTGGGTATTTCGATTGCTAATCCAGCCTAGGGCAATATCAGGGTATAATGACACTTTACCCTTTAGAATTCTAGGAATTTTCCAGCAGATGAATATTAAGACAATTCAAGTTCTCCAAAAAGAATTAGTAACTGTATACAAAGCGTACATACGAGTTATTGTTGAATATGCGAGTAGTGTATGGGCATCACATTTATCAGTAAAAGATAATAAAAAAATTGTAAAACTGGAAAAGAGATGTTTATCAATAATATTAGGAATACGCGTATGTAGTAATAATTATGAATGTAAACTAAAATTACTGGGACTAGAGCCCATATTAGATAGACTTACAAAACTAAGATTGAAATTTGGTAAATCCCTATTTATATCACCCAGGTTTCGTTATTTGTTAGATTTAAACTTTAATCATGTATTCAAAACCAGATCAAATGTAAGAATTCGTGAACTAGTATGTAAGAATTGTAGATACTATAACTCATGTATTCCTACAATATTAAGGCAATTTAACAAAATAGAAATACGTGAATTGGATAAGTTAGAAAAATTATATACATCTAAAGTCAAATGTCAACTATCTTCAATTACTCCTGAAAAATAACTCCTGTTTTTTTCAATACCTTGTCGTAGTCACTTCTAGTAATTACACGTTCTCTGGTGTTGTAATTGTGCATGAATCAAAATTGACAATAAACTTATTATTATTATTAACATTTGGAAGGCTAAAAGCTTATAGAATGTAATAAATCATTAAACTGTTTACTTATCATCAGTAGCCAAAAATGGCTTGGACAACCTTAGCCCTCCCTGGAGGTCCCGCACAAAATCCATAGTGTACGCCGCTCCAGAAAATGGAACTTGGCCTAAGGAAAATATTTCCCATAAGGTCACGCCATAACTCCACACATCCGATTGAATGGAAAACTCAAAAAAACGGAGGGACTCAATCGACATCCATCGCCAAGGTAATGGCGCCTTTTACGAATCAGAATCAAATAAAAATTAAAAATAGTTTTGAGTTGGATTCAATTTACAAATCCATATACACCGGACTCTCGCAATAAGAGATCTCCATATAAGAGAACTCTCCCTTTAAGCGATTCTTTTGGCCCACATATATGCAGTTATATGCATACTAGCTGGCTCTATAAGAGAATTCCTATATAAGAGATTGATTTTGGTGATTTGTAGCGTTCTCTTATAGCGAGAGTTCAGTGTAATTAATTCATTGCTTCACCTGCTGTGATTTCACATAATTAGCACAATTATAGAGTTTTTTCGAGAGCCCGAAATCCGATAACTTGACTACATGATTGTTAAAAACAAGGACATTCCGTGCTGCTAAATCTCCGTGGATGACCTGCGAATTAGAAAAATCATTAGTGCTGACTAAAAATTTTGTTCTACAAATTGGAGATCCAATAAAAAATCATGCATTTTTAGACGCAAGGTATTCCATTCCATGTGCAATCTGTCCGCAAAAGCTATTTAGGTCCGACCGTTGAATCGTTCCCAAAGGAAATATGCTTTCTGGGCTGATGATAGTCATATAAGTAGAAACAAAAAATTTATTATTTCTTTTCTAAATTAGTAAATTGAGTTAAAACAATTTGTAAATTTTTGAACAATAACCTTTGGCCCAGAACAATATCAACCTCGGTTTTTTCGGCCCGCAGTTCCCACAGCTTTCGCAAATATTCGTTGAGATTACCATCCGAGCATCGTTCGAGGACGGCCAAGCAAATATCTAAGAAGGTAAATTTAATACACTGGTATATAAAAACAAATTATGAATTACAATCATCAAACATTTCAAAATATAGTAATATATTTTTAAAACAATTGTGTATCTACTATCTTGAATCCTATCAATGACCGCGCCAAGGAATTTGACAATATTCTCGTGGTCTTTCTCCGCTATGAACGCCATCACTTTGACTTCCTTGAGGAAAGCTCGGAAATATTCAATATCCGCTGTCTGTTTACAGTACTTTACTGCTACGTCCTGACCATTGTAAATTCCTTCCTGAACAACTCCAAATTCACCCTGTCCCAATATTTTGCCTTCTAAATAATTAATTAACCATTTTATCACAAATAAAAATCTTAGAATTTAAATTCAAATATTAGGGATGTAACGGGATTTCTATGTGCTACAATAATCAAACCTAATTTCAAGGTCGTTTCGGTTATTTTCAGTATTGCTGGATATGGAAAAGAATATGCCGGCACTATAGAATTTGAACTTTTAACTTCATCACAATCTCCATTATTAAACTCGTCGACTTCTTGCTGTGTCAGGGTTCGAATTACAGTCTGCGAACATATTTCATAGGTTTCAAACTTCAATGTTTAGACTACCATTAATAATTTTGTTGGAAGAATAAAATTAGAATATAATATATATAATGGAAACTGTTTATAACGGCAGCCTATAGAATACGACTGTTATAGAGAAAAGTGTTCTTACAAATCAAAAACATTGATTGCAAATTTATGTCCAGGGCTGAAAAATTGTAACAGTTAAAAAGAGTAGATCCTTATAAAGAGGACCGTTATAAAGAGTCTTCATTATATGTATGAAAACAATTAATAATTTTACCAGCGCTTGCTTGTATTTCTTCCGCAACTGAAAAATCACGATGGCCATAGCTGCAGCAAAAACTATTAGACCCAAGGAAATACAAATAATTGCGGTGACGGACATCCCTGTGAGTGTATAAACATACGAGAGATTACAATAATTAAATGCGTATTGAAAATAGAATTGGAAACTGTTTATAACGGCACCCCATGAAATTACAAACATTGACTGTCATAGTCCTCTTATAAAGATAAGAGGGAAAATTTTGTGTAAATGTATTTTTAAGGCCAAAAAACTGTAATAGATAATTCACCCTTATAACGGGGGCCGTTATATCAAGTCCCCACTGTAATAAATTTAAATCGCTTTAGTTTTATGTTACTTTCATCTAGTGTTACACAACTCTCAGCTCTGGAACTAGAATTAAACCATCGCGCGGAACAGCAAATCTTTTCAAGGTCTGGAGTCATTTGGAGTCGAAATTTCCAGAATGCTTGAGCTTCTTTCGATTCGACTGATATCCCGCCGTCCAGTATATCGCTCTCGGGCGAAACTGTCAAAATCGAACATAAACATTATTGCCTATATACGAAAAAATAAACTTTATACCTCGGAATTTGAAAAACTAAAACCAAATTAAAAGCTGTAAGTCCATACCTATTTTGCTTTCACCGGTTGTTGTAAAAATAACCACAACAATAGGAGGGACAAGGACGAATGTGGACATTTTGCACACAATATCATACAAATTTCCTGTAGAGTTTCCACCGTCAGTGTGACTTAACGCTGCGGGTTTTGCAGTAATGGAGATTATGCCTTTGGTAGGAATTTCTTGAGCGAGATAGTCTAAACACCATGCAGTCTTATGTATTTTTTATTACTAATTATAGTGGGAATTCTTTAATTTCAAATAAATAAGTAAAAACGCGCCTCACAAATTTCATCATCGAAGCCTATAAAATAATAATCCGTGTGAAAAATTAAATTAAATCTGCCTCCCTGGACGAGGTAGATTGTGCTAACGTCGGCATCAACCCCGGAACACTC
Source organism: Lipothrix lubbocki (assembly GCA_034696945.1). Lineage (NCBI taxonomy): Eukaryota > Metazoa > Arthropoda > Collembola > Symphypleona > Sminthuridae > Lipothrix > Lipothrix lubbocki. Next base: position 6,908 of record JAQGAK010002546.1, read on the forward strand.
TACCATGCCATGACGAATTGTGGTTGTTACAGAAATGTCGCTGGAATTGTAGTCTCATTTTAACACCATGCAAACAAAATTACAAAAATTTATATGTAATCATAAATGGAAACTATATATTTATTACGGCCCGGCAGAATATTATTGTAAATTGGCAGTAATGCAGATGTATAAAAAAAGACTTACAAATTTACAATTTGTAATAAATTATTTCTGGAAAAATACCTGCGGTCGTAATATGGAGTTTGCACATACAAAGTTGACCGAAATAGCAAGTTTCTAAAATGCATTACAACTTACGAATAACTGAGGTTAACACTGATTTTGAATTCATGGGGATTGATTAACCGTGTCAGTACCGACCATGGATAATACTGAAAGGTAAATAATTACAATTTTTTAAAGAAAGGATTTAGCAAATTATTACGGTGTGTAACGTGAACTTTTCGTATTAATGAACGTTATAAATCCCTGAAACTACCCTCTTTTAAATAAGGAGTGCTATTATATAGAGAGCTCTTATGCTTATAACGTTATAACCATGTATGACATGTGGATTCGAAAGCTTTCTTAAATGATATTTCTTTTTTAAGGTGGTCATTAACCACAATAAAATTATGCTCATATAAAAGTCAAATGTCAAAATCTATTGTAAATTTATTTCTAGGCGGAAAAACCTGACCGGGACCATAATTTTAAAAATGGGCTCGCTACGTATCGTGCACTCTTTATAAAAGACCTCTATATAAGAAAATTCTCCTAATTGGGAGACCTGGTTTTGAGTTCATAGGTCTTGTGATGCGCATAAGAGCTCTCCATATAAGAGTACTTTTTAAGCAAGCAAGAATATTTAATTGTCTTTTCTACGGTGAGTTCACTATATAACAAAACTCTATGCTTCAAGACAAAACAATAGAGAACATGTATATTACAGTATAGGGACTCTTTATAACGACACCCTATAAAGCGACAAAATTTGACCTTTATAAAGAAGTGCTTTTATAAAGAGTCAAATACGTGTAAATTTAATTGTGGTACACAAAAAGTGCGGCCGTTATAGGGAGTCTGCTTTTATAAAGTAGCCCATGATAGAGAGGCTTCACTGTACTATATGTCCGTGACATTTCCAGTTAGTTCACACTTTTATGTTTGCGTGGTAGTATGCCTGCCGCTCAAATTGATTAGGTTTTATTTGGAAGTCTCTTGTAATGTGATTCTTACCGCGTAAAAATATCGACGTAAATTAAATACACAAAATGTTACATACCTTAGGCCACAGACCCAACCATTTCAGATCGCAATCTGCGACCGAATTGCAGGCTGAAGCCCTTACACTGCTTTGAACCAGTACCGAAGATTTACAGCCTATCCTCACTTGTTGGGTTGATTTGTGGGTGCTGTATGTCATTGCAGGATAATGATGATCTGGACGACGAATTTTAAAAGCAATTATTTCAAGATTTCAAGAATATGAACGTTATATGTATACTTGAATATAATACTTGAACTGTTAAATGACCGAAATAGATATTTTAAAAGTTGTTTTAACATTTATAAAGTTGTAGTTAAAAATCCGTATTATATACCTGGGGAATGCAGTATGAGAACCGTTTGGCCATTTTTAGTTGAATTTCCGTTATTTCTACACGAATACACACACTCAAAATCAGTGCTTCGATTGAGTTTTACGCCTAAGCGTGGGTCAAACATCTTGCTTGGACTCCCATCGTAGTGTATTTGTTGCACTGGTACGTAACCCTTTAAAAACAATTTCACTCAATACAGCGAAGACTCGCTAGAACGGTCCTCTTTATAAGGAAACTCCTTATAACGGTCGCAGTTTTTGTGTGCCAAAAATAATTTTACACTTAAATTTGACTTCATAAGAGGACTTCACAAACTTTTTTGCTCTATGTACATATAGGGTGCGGTTATAAGGAATTTTCCCTGTACAAGTGAAAACTAATTATCATGACCATTATACAAAACCGCTCTCACAAGAGTCAAAACAATTTCTGATAAAACGTTCCTGCCGTTATAGGGAGTATGCCTTTATAGAGGGGAGCGTTATAACGAGGCTTCTCTTTGTCTGATTCAAAATATGTTATGTATATACTGTATATTTAAACTGCAATGCATGCAACTTTGGCGAGGTTTGATTATAAAATTAAAAGTAAAATCGTTAAGACTAACCTTATCATAAGAACAGCTTCTAAAAATTGTGAAATTTTGTGGTTCTAAAATGTCTTCTAGACTACAAGGAAGTATGGATCTATAGCGTGAAGTATTCAAGTAGTTGTGATAATATAACATGAACTTGACGCTGCCGTAGAGATAAAATCCTTGTGTGGATCCAACTGGGTAGCGTGGGTTTGAATTGATAAACACTTCTGCAGCTCGTGCGGCGTCGGCGTAACTTTCACAACGAAGTATTCGGCCGTGCGGTTGCTTTAAATCCACAATTATCACTTCTTCGTAATAAGGGTTTGTTGAGATAAGAAATGTTTTGGCGAGATCCAATTTCGGCTCAACTAAATGGACCGCACCCTTTATATGCAAAACCAAATGGTGACTAAAATTTATTAAATAGCCGAATTCATAGTACAAATGTATTTTAAATTGAGTAAAAAAAATTTACAAATTTATATTTAGTACTTTTACATCCACATATATAGATATTCATACCCGAAGTCTTTCTGCCATCCATCGCATCGGCTCAGTCGACTCACATTTCAACAATATTTTGGTAACTTCAGTGGTCTCCTTGGCCAAATCTGTTACCAAATTGAGGGAATAATTTCCAAATACTACGGTAGAGTTGCTGATGAAGGTTGGAGGCTCCTCAGGGGCGCATGCATCCTGCTTTTCATAATGTTTCTTAATTTTACAGTAGGAAATTGTCGGATTAAATTCCGAGCAAGAACAAAACTGATGTAATTGTAAAATACTGGTAAAAATCAATAGTGTCAAAATAGGTTTTGCAGCCATTTTAACAAAATTTGTCCTGATTCGACTGAGGTTATAGTACTTTGGCAACTATGTTTATATTTCACTTATTTTATTATTTATTAATGAATATTAGATTTCCCTAAGGCGGTGCGATGAAGTTTATTCGTGGCAATCTGCACCGTTTTAAATGAATGATGATCCCTGACACTGTGTGTTTGATATAAGAATGAGTTTCGTTGACTTTGGGAGAAATACTTACTAATGATAAATAACAAACCACTTTTGTAGACATTTATTTACTTATCATCTGTAGTGCCACAAGGAAAAGTTATGTTAAAAACAATATTTTTTGGAATTTTATATATTGTATGCAAGTTAATAAGGAAGTTTTCACTTGATAAAACAATATCATAATTTTAATATTTCCGAACAACATTTCAGGAGTACTCCCTTCAACAAGTTCAAAGAAATAATCATGATTAGGGCTGAGACCATCTTGCATTTTTAGCCCCACAATTTCGCAAAAATGAAGTCAATTTTTTGAGTTTTTCGCGCTAGGTTTCCCTTTTTTGCAAAAATTCCGGATTTTATCTCGAATTTCTCAATTATGCTTATTGTGGCGATATTCTGGGGTTTTTAACATTTTGTTTACAATTGCAATTGTAAACATGTTAACAAATTTATTACTTTTTTTTTAATTTCATCAGACTTTCTACGCCAAAAGTAGATCACCAAAAAATATGTCTTGTTGGATAAAATTTACGTTTTTGTGCAACAGATTTCCAAAAATGTTGCTGGACCTATAATTTCGCAGTATATCGCGGGATTTTTGTATATTTCGCACAATTTTGCTACACAACTTTTCGCGCATTTTGGACTTTTCGCGATATTCAAATTTCATTTTTTCATTTTTTTGCAGTGTTTGGATATCCAATATAACAATTTACTCAGCTGCGGAAACGCTTTATTATGAATTTTATCGTGTTTTTTGCCATTTCCCAGCCTTTTCATAATTTATCATATTCTTCATTATAATAATTACGCATTTAAATTACTCAAAATTGTTCTTGTAGAAGGAAGTGGAAAATTAAAATCTGCTTGATTTTATTTGCCTATTAGTGTTGACTCATTAAAAGGAAATAATATTTTCAACAACCACACCTTTGTGAGCATTAAGCGTTAAACTTTACAATGGATTACTCTGCATCAAAACTTATTGTGAGCATTGTGTTAACCTTGAAATTATGCCAAGGCTTCGCCAGCGCTGTAGCACCTTTGGTGTCGTATTGTGTCAGTTTGGACCACGTGCCACATTGTGTGGGCTCAAATGCCGCTGAAACCAATATCTCCAATAATTCTTTCAATTTTAGTAATATTTCAAGTCAAATTATTACAAGAAAATCTATCGTTGAAAGGACAAACTTGTATATGGACATCGTTTTAATTTGCCGCGCGGCTTATCCCATTAAGTGGCTAGCGGAAAAACCCATTGTGAGTCATCCTGATTCGCATATTTTCAAGTCGCGAATAGTTTTAACCTTTGTTGTTTAATATTTAAAGTATTGTAGAGTATTTAAAAAAAATAATTATTAATTGTTATTGGTTGATCATTTTTTTACCGTGTATTAATTATTTTTATTAATTACAAATTGTTTAGTATGAATAACAGCCATATTGATTTTGTATTTTTTTAATTATTATTGTAGCAGGAAAACATGGACGTACTCCCGATGTATTCGATGGAATCTGCACCAGACGGCACAATGAAATTCTTGTACGCCGTACAAGTTTTAGTGGACTTGTGTTCAGGAAGGGAGGAAATCAGCGGAAGATGGCGCTGCCAAAGTTTTGAAAATCCAAATATTGGTGCGGATCTTTATGTAAATTCGAAGATTCACCTGTCATCCATTCCTTCAAATCAATGTTTCCTTAATGAATCGGTTTTTATCAACAAGGGTTCTATTAGTAGTCCAACATCCAATCTGGAGAATTCTCATTTGAAAGAACGTGATCGAATCCCAACTATTTACCATGTGTGTGGAAACGAGGTAACATAATTGGTCTTAATTTATTTTAAAAACGTGCGCTTTGAAATGTAAGGGCTCATTCTTTAATTACGTTATCAAAATTTTTGCAAATTTTGATACCCCCCTCTCCGTACAGGGTAAATCACCCATAAGAATAACATTGTACATCATCAACAAATGGCGAAATTTTAAACCCCCTCACCCCCTATACTGATGACGTAATTAATGAATGATTCCTTATTTAAATAATCAACTAAAATTATTTAGACATTTTAACATTGTTCTACAATACGAAATTTGGTAAAATTCAAGCCACGTTAAAAATAAATCAATAATTTTAAAAAACTCAAATACTTTTGCAAAACAAAGAAACTTTTCTTAATGCGAAAGTCGCATAAAAGTATTTTAACCTAAGGTGTTAATGTGATGCGGGGGTTTGAAAATCAATAATAGACAAAAGAGGAGATTCTGGAAAACAATTACGACCCTCGAATTGGCTTTCGAATCAACTCGCAGCCGAATTTATCATGCTACCACAAATGTTGTCACAATCAAATGTGTCATGAAATAGTTCCACTGGACTGGGGTATGAATCACAATACATAGTAAATTTATGAACTACATATCGTCGTTGGAGATGGTTAAATGCGATATGTATTTTGTGGTTGTGATATTTTATGTTGGAACAGGGAAGCGCACCCGGGCTTCCTTGATTTACTCCAAAACAATTCTCCGAGGGGAAGAGATGAAAAGTGTAGAATGCCAATCCGAATTAGAGCTGGATGGTCGACTGATGGTGGGGCAGTGTAATTCCGTCGTGGAATGTGAACTGAAATTTGCTCCGTTGTATCCAGAAGTTAGTTTGTCATTTTGTCTAGAAATATGAATTCAATAAATATTTTTTTTAACTAATTACACTGGACTATCTTTACAAGGGCACTCTATAAAGCAGCCCGAAAGTGAAAAAAGAAAATTAAATATAAATTATAATTAAATTATTAAGAAAATTCCTTATAAAGCGGTCTCTTATAAAGAAGTTCGGTGAAATCGACAAAATTCATTTTTCATCACATTAAAAAATTCCAAAATGAATAATGTAGTTATGGAAATTAATATGTAAGCATTTATTCTAAAAGTAGAGCTTGTGATTAAAAAAGTAATTTGCGATTATGTACATGTTTCTATACTTTTGATTTGAATGAACGTATGTATAGATTTATTTGAACGCAACTGTTATTTCGTCGATTCATAAGAAAGAGCAGATCAAGTTCGGCCAAGCGAAAGGAATTGGAAGGTAATTCGTAATTAATTACTTCAGATTTAAAAATTCCCATACTCCTTAAAAAATTTAATAGTGTTTTTCTTCACCAATATATCGTTAGCAAAAGATCTAAAAGTACCAGCTGCATGTGGGGCTAATGTCTTCAATGCGCCAAAATCCACTACCAAAATTTAGCAATATGCCGTTTAATATTTGCTATATCTTTTGACTTTAGAATTGTTAGCGTATCTGCGATGGGACATTAGAGCACTGGCGCGTGATGCAGTTGGTACTTCAAGATCTTTCACTACGGATTTGTAATTTGGTGCACTGAACTCTCGCTATAAGAAAACGCTATAAATCACCAAAATTAGTCTCTTATATAAAAATTATTTTATAGAGAGAGCTATTAAGCATATGACTATGTAAGATATGCGGGCCCAAATAATCTCATACAGGATGAGTTCTCTTATATGGAGTTCTCTTATATTGAGAGTCCGGTGTACTCTTTTCTACACACAATTTAATTTATTAGTTAATTTTATTTACTTGCATTCAATACAGTATTAAAATAAAATAAAAAATTGGATGTTATTTTTCAAGTTTTCAACTTGACCATTCCTTCTCTAACGGATACGTCGCCTGCTTCAGCGATTACCAATTTCCAGGAAACTTCCTTTACGAAACGGGTTTCTTTTTTACTGGACTGGACAATAAAATTTGTAATTTATGATACTATTTTTTTTGTAATTATGCAGAGATTTAAACGCATCGTTTACTACCACCAAAATATTCTAGTGGCAGTTTAATTGAAAGGAATCAATTATTTAAAACAGTGTTAAATTTAAATTTTTAGATCCATTATCCCAAGAAATTCCTACTCAAAGTATGATTTCATTGACAACGACACAGCTAAAAAATCGGAAATTCCTGGTAAATTGTACCATCTCTAAATTTTTGTTGGAGTCAAGTGTGTACTTTGAAGTTGGTTTTAGCGATGGATCAACAGTTTTAGGTAAAAACAATTTAGAAATACACCGGACTCTCACTATAAGAAATCTCTATATAAGAGAACTCTTCATGTAAGAGATCTATTGGGCCCACTTAATATACATAGTTATATGCGAACTAGCTCTCTCTATAAGAGAGTTCCTATATAAGAGACTGATTAGGATGATTCATACCTTTCTCTTATAGCGAGAGTTCAGTGTAAACCATAATATTTATTGCAGGCTGATTTAAAAAATACAGTGACTTGCCATAACGGTTCCCCTGTTAACTCCATATAACGGTGGCAATTTTTGTCCTATAAAACAATTTACACCTATGTTTTCTCTGTGTAAGAACGCTTCTTTACGGCGGTCAAATTTTTCCACTGTTGTGTTTAGCGCTGTTTATGGAACGCCTTACATTCTAACATACATATTTGAAAATAGTTAGGTGTACCGAGGATAAAAATGAATTGGAAGCTGAATTCCATGAATTGGCAACGAACCGGAACAAAGTGTCTTGGGGAATGGAATTACAAGTTTCCTCTACCATGAAGAATATTTCCTGCTCGTCCCCTTGGTTGAATTCTCCCAAAGTAGCTACAGCTGGTATAGATTTTCCAAAAAGCGTGAATTCATTGGGTAGGAGTTTTTACACTCATACATTATTTTATTGGTTATTAATATAAAATTGTATTTTGCATTGAATTATGAGTATGCAAATTTTATTTGGAAATATATTAAATTCATGATTTACAACGGGTTACGTGGAATAAACGATTTTATTAATGATTAATAATAATAAGGAAATATATATTTGTCGTAACTTACAGATGAAGAGGAGGACCTACGTATCTCTGTTTCAGCAATCATTGCCATTGCAGTTTCCACAGCCGTAGTGGTTTTAGTGGCAGCGGCTGCATTGGGCCGTTACTGGATTAAATATCGCTTGGCTGTGGTAATGTACAACTTTTTCGCTTTCATATAATTATATACATACAAAGAAATCAAAATGAATTTAAAAAAGCCGATTTCCTTTAAAAAAAATTTCTTTAAGATTCGCAGTGGAGACTCGCTATAACGGTCCTCTTTATAAGAGCAGACTCTTTACAACGGCTGCAGCTTTATGGTGCAGAAATAATATTCTGGTGGAGACTCTAAAACGCCCCAAAATTAAATGTGCACGTAATTGTGACTTTTATAAGAGTACTTCCTTATAACGGTCAAATTTTGCCGCTGTAAGGGTGCCGTTATAAAAAGTCCCCCCTGTATATTAGATTGTGACCATTGTTACACGCCTTTTTATAACACATATTGCAACTTTATGGGGGCCGTTTTAAAGAGATTTCCCTGAATCGAATTCGTTTCTAATATAAACGGCGCATTTTATTTAAACTTTTTCTCTATCCGGGGTGGAAGTTTATGTAACTGATTTTCGTTTTCAAGTATACGAATATTAAATTTTGTAGAATGTTATCAACAAATTAGCACGCGAGGAAATACAAGCTTTTTATAATGGTAACTTGGATACACAATTGGAAAAGGATCAGGCTGTTGCGGACACCGATTCCTTCCCGTTCCCGGAACAAAGGAAGATCACCAATAATAATTTGGTCTTATGTATAATTACTATTATTATGTATTTTTACAAAGCAATATATTCTTAGTTAGGTTTGTCTGCATGGATGTAAAAATTAAAACTGGCACTAATTATATGATTAAAATATTCTTCCATATAGCTGCAAATGTATTAGGAGAAGGAGAGTTTGGGATTGTGTGTGAGGGAAAATTGGAGGGACGACTTGTGGCGGTGAAATCCACAAAACCCAATGCAGACTTAAATTATTTCCGAGCATTTCTTCAGGAAATCAAAGTGATGGCTTATATTGCGCAAGAAAACCATGACAACATCGTCGGATTTTTGGGCGCTGTCGTTGACAATATCCATGAAAGTTTGTTGACTATTTGTATTGAATTTCAAATTATTATTTTTATTTGAAAAATGAATTTAGTACTTTCATTGAAGTTTTACAAGATGATGATAAATTTTTCAATTTAAGCCATAATTATACAATTTATAGTTTTTAGAAATACACCGGACTCTCGCTATAAGAGATCTCCATATAAGAGAACTCTCTCTGTAAAAAAACCTTTGGGCCCACTTATCATGCAGTTATACGCTTACCAGCTCTCTCTATAAGAGAATTCCTATATAAGGGACTATATAAGAATTTTGGTGATGCATAGCGTTCTCCTATAGCGAGAGTTTAGTGTATTATTTATTAATATTGACATATTTTTGTTTAATTATTGTAGACATTTGCCTCGCCGTGATTGAACACAGTGAGGTCGGAAATCTCTCAGGCTATTTGCGTTGCTGTAGTCGAAAATATTCTGCGACAACAGGTGCAGATTCCTCAAAAACGTAAGAAATATTTAGTTCAAACTGCCGGAATGCCTACATTATGCTTCAAGCCAAAATAGTTAAAATGCTTTTTTTTTGCCTAAACAATTAGCGGGAAATTGATTGCAATAAAGGACCCAGCACAATTAACACAACTAATTAGCTTTGGGTCTCAAATCGCTGCCGGTATGGAATTCCTGGTGCTAAAAAAGGTAAAATTCTAATAGGATGCGCATAGTTGTCAATGTTTTTTAAATTACTCATTGGAAACCCTATTTAACGGCGCCACATAATACAACACTGTTATAAAGAAGTGCTCTTATAAGAGGAAGAGTGTAAATTTATTTAAATGGCATAAAAGCTGTTTTACAAAGAGGACCATTGAAGCAAGTCTGCACTGTAAATAAAATTTCGTAAATAAAAAATAAAAAACTTTAAATTAGTTGCGCTAAAATGTATAACCGTTATAAAGGTTATTCATGGCGATCTTGCAGCGAGAAACGTTCTGGTGTTCGAAAATGATGTAGTCAAGATAACGGATTTTGGTCTGTCGAGGAAGTTGTATAATTGTGCCAATTATGTGAAAACCCAGCAGGTGATTTTGCTTAAAACCTCATTTGAAATTCATTTTACATATCGATTTCTATATTGATGTTACGTTGGCTTATTTTATTTTCCGATCTGAAGTACGCAGAGTATGTGCAAAATTCGAATCGTTTGGCTGAAGTTCTATTATGTATTTCCATTTTTATTGTACATCATGTGCTTTCTTTGCGTTTTTATCCCAAGGTACTTCTGCCCTGGCGTTGGATGGCTCCTGAATCCTTGCGATTTTTCAAGTTCTCATCCGAATCCGACGTCTGGAGTTACGGTGTCACTCTATGGGAAATATTTTCTTTGGGCGAAGTCCCCTTCACCGGTTTGCATTATGTCAGTGATTTTCCTGATAAAATTGAAGCTGGCCTGCGACTAACGAAACCTGCATGGGCGACGGATAATATGTAAGAAAACAGCTGGTTTGATACTTTTTCGCAATACATACAATTGTTTTAACGGCAGTGTCATATTCTGGAAATTTGCATCGAGCTTTAAAAGTCAGCACAAATGAAGCTAATTAACTAATAGTAATTAGTTTTAATGTTTAAAACGTATTATTGGGTAATTACCAAGATATTCTTATTTAACAATGCAGATACTTACTAATGAACCTATGTTGGACCACAAATGCCAAAATCAGAATAACCATTTCTGAGTGTCGAGCAGAGTTGGAGGGAATTTTGAAATTGACGCGGGATTTAAATCAATCTCCATGACGATTTCCTTATTGTTAAGAGTTATAGGCCTACAAATTCAACCTAATTTATTGATTTAAAACCATCAAAAAGCCCAGAATTAAACAAACAATGTCCATCCTCTGATATCCTGACTCTCTTATCCAAAATGCAGTAGGGCTTTGGAGATATATAGTCAAGAAGAGTCAAAATATTTACAATTCTGTCATTTTTAGATTGCTACCACTAATATTATATTGGATTAGTATAACATTGTAGAAAATTCTAAATAAATTAGCTACCTTCTCAAATTATATGCACATCAGCAAGGAAGATTCTAAAAATGCCAACTTTTTTTTGCAAGTGATAGAGCTGGGTACTTTGGGATTCTTCGCTAACAAAATTTAACTGTACTATTAGCTATATGAGCTCATTAAATTATTATTTGCAACTCGTGGAGATATTGCCTATGCCTTGAAAATTAGAAAAATCCTTGAAATAACAAAATGCGCAAAATAAAACCGCGGCAGTTAATCTCCGTCTATTCCAAGGTTTATAATGACGCACGGACTTCACGGACAACCCCTTGATACTGGAAAACAATCCAAAAATTTTAAAATAAAAGTGCTGGAGGATGGCTATACCATTATAAGTTTCAGGGGGATTATGGCTCAATTACAGTAATTATAGGCAACTCGTGAGTAAAAAATTATACTTGAATACAAAGGCAAGGGTCTAAGCTAATATATAAATGTATATATGGAATTCCCCCGAACACACTTGCAGGCAATTGTCAATTACAACAACATTGCCTATACATAATTACAATATAGAAACTTTGGCCTATAAAGTCTTGGATTCCAAGTCACAGTTTTTCATTCTAGTCTCACGATCAGAATTTTGTTATCATCAAAGTTAAATCTCTCCTGCTGATTTCAAAAACCTACTCGAAAAATGGAGAAACATTTTACATTTTTGCTCTCTATTTTTGCTGCATACCTGATAGCCCATATTGGTAATATGTTTCAATTATTCAAATTAAATTTTTTTGCAAATTTATATACTATTTTAATTAAATCACAGTAATTTGTTTAATTTATTTTTTATTAGCGGCTCAAAATTGTGGCTTCTATGCTGCTTGTCAATGCCCGTCATCTGCTACAACATGCGTGTGCAACAATTACGATTACAGCCGATATCCGCCGACTGTCAATTCCATAGCCTCCTGCCCGTGTAACCAAGCCTTCAGTAGCTCGACCTGTGGTTGTAACGGTTGTGGATGTATTTGCTCTGTCACTGGGGGTCAGTCAATGCCAGTAAATCAGATTGTACACCGACCAATAATACATCTAATGGATTTACCTGCAGTTATGCTCCCCCAATGTGCCCACCGGGGTGCAAGCTGTGCACATAAAGCCGTTAAAATCCTGCCGTATAGTTTGCTGCAGACGTAAAATTTGCCCCTTTCCATCTTTTCCTTCATTCTGTTTCTTTAATACTTTATTCATAGAAAGTATTATTTAAAAATATGTGATTACTATGTATATACATATAAGCTACTATTTGAATCCTAATTCAAACACTATTTCCACAGTTTTGTTGCAAATTGTAACGTATAGTAATAAAATAAAACGTGAAATCGTAACTTAGAATTGTAATAATAACGATGGTTTAATTTCATTCCGTCACATATTACATGACCCTTAATATAAGGTTAAACTAACGGGAGCATGAATAGAATGTTCAACCATTTTAGGACCAAATTTACCTCAGAGAAAAAAATACAATATAGCTGTATCAAAACGTCTTCAATAGGAATACTCTCCCCA
>JAQGAK010002547.1:0-19627 GCA_034696945.1 Lipothrix lubbocki
ATGGCCGGGAATCGAACCCGGATCAACTGCTTGGAAGGCAACTATGCTCACCATTACACCACCATCGCACTTGTTGGAAGCACAAGTCTTCAACAGCAACAACTCTTTCGCTGATGCAGTTTTAGCAGGTTCATTGAAGTGCATAGGTATATGCATCTCACAGGGATAAAGTTCATTAGCAGAGAGGAAGAGCTGAAGCATCAAGATACCATTCGTTTGCCTGACTGATCATTAAAATTGTGACGAGAAAGTTGCATCTTCACGGTTATTAAAGTGGAAACAAGCAAGTTCTGCTATTTTATATTTTGGTCATTCAAAAGGCAAATATGACTATCTCCACAGTAGCTAAAATGCAATAAGAATGACTACAGCTTCCGAATATTATTTTTAAAGTAGGGTGCAAAGGTAACTATCTCGTTTATTTTAACCATTGAGAAGACAAATAAGTGGTAGAAACTGGTGGAATATTTTCCCTTTCTACAAATGCAAGACTAATCTGCAGTTTTCCATTGCAGCAGCGGGATTTTGCTTACCGTATAATGCGCTATACTGATGACAATGTAAACAATAGGCCATGCTTTTAAACGACATAGTCAGTTTTGCATTTGAATATTTGTGAAGTATCTTCTGATCGTAATAAATTCTGCAGTTTCAGCAACTGTGTAGATAGTTATATTTGCTTGGTCAACCATGATTTCTTGTCAGTTTCATCCATTCATTTTGTTGTCTGAACATTACTACACCACTACTATTATTGTGTTGTCCTGCATGGAACGTTGCATCTTTTTAGAAATAATGCTCCATTGTATGAAAAAGAAGAAATGCATTATTAAATTCAAGTGCCTTTAACTCCATTCAAGGATTTAATGGTCACGTTGCTAAAAGCACGAATTTGTAATAAAATTCTCAGGTGAGCGTGTATTAGCGTAGTAAATTACCAAGGAAGTTTGAGAATATTTGGATTTTTATAACTACGAAGCGTGTTGCAAAAGGTATTATTGTACTTACAAGGAAACTAGTGTGTATACTACTAGGTATAAGCGCATGGGAAAAGCTATTTGCGCGAAACAAAAAACTGTGAATTTGGTTACAGATGTGCTTGTGAAGGTGGAAAGATGAAGATTCTGAGTAAAGGATTGACGCCTCAATACACGGGCTTTAAGTTTGTATTTGTACATAAGTACACAATTATTCACGGCCAACAGCGGATGTAGTATACAAAAAAAATTTAAATCCTTTTAGCAAAAAAGTCAAAGCTAATCGTAATCACTCAAACTGTAAGCTGAGCTGAGCAGCAGGTTTTGTCAATCCGTAATATGCCTTTTATATCTCTACAGCATGCATTTTCACTTTAGTGAGCATCCAACAACAAAACGTGAGCCCATTACAATACATGAACGAACATGTCCTATGAGCACAGAGAAAATGATTACTACATGTTTTTCTCCTCCTTTTTTTACTAGCTTTCAACATGTATTTTCTCTACATTAGGAATTTTTACTGCCAAGATTAAATCTTATGACTCGTGTAAGCAAGCTACAATGGGAATTGACAAATCTTGGTCGATTGTCATCATGATCACATTCTTTAAATGTTGCCCAGTTACATGCTATATCTCGAATTATAACAACTTCATTTTATAGTCCTTTGTTCATTAAGAAAGCCCCTACAACGTTCTCAAGTAACACAAATTACAAAGGAATTGGGTGCTGTATACTAAAGCAATATCTCTCACCCCAGATGACAGTTCTCAGCCGGGAAATGGGGAAGGCAACTGTCCACCCAATGGGGTCGGGGTGCTCCAACGGTTGTTTTTGCGATGTCGTTAATCAACAGCATAAAACTTAATCCGAAGAAATAATCCTGTGAAATATAATACAATGGATTAAACTTAAAAATACCCAAACCCGTAATGCTATAAAACCCAGATTTATTGATTTTTTGTTCCCACAACAAAATATTGACCCCTCCAAAAAATACAAAAGGTTAAAAATCCGTTATGTGGTTATGTATACTATGGTAATACCTCTATATAAAAATATATCTAGGTATTTACAGATATTTTGGTGTAAATTACTCACTCGATACCACCTGAAGGCATAAAACAGCGATCGCTTCCATCGACTACCTTCAGCCGGGTGGAACCCATAAGGGTTCTGGGGCTTCTTGTTCACGAACCATTCTGCCAGGAGAAGCTGCAAAAATAAACGAGATTTATAAAATTAAATAAATCTCAAACGCATTTTAATCCCTTTAGTTTTGTATTAAAGTAACAAACTACGGTATATGAACTATTCCTAAATTAATAATTGGTTCCACATTGCAATCAATTAATTAATTGATTACACACACCTCAAATAAAGGCGCCAAGAAGGAGACGCTGAGAACGATGGAAGTTGTGACAGTTTCCCCTCGGTATGAATGCGAAATCTCCGGGTCATGGGTCACATTCCCTTTGCACCTGATGTCTGGAAATGCTGGGTTGACCAGGTTCAATAGGGAGACTCCTAGGAAGGAGAGCACTGTAAATGGGAAATAAATTTAATTAATTACAATTTATTTCATGAAACATATACTTCTTTACTATTTTTGTAGATACGACTCTTTATATGATTATCAAGATAATCCCGGAATTAAATATTCCATTTATTTAGTAAATTCATTGTTTACATTCATAGATGTGTAGGTTTGTTTACTACAAATTTTTTGAAGTCTCTTTTGACGTGACTATTTAATATTTGGTATCATAGGTCGTATATAATACAAAATTAAAATACAAATAATATCAATATTTAATATTGTAGCAACATACAAACAGCCCTTTTGCGATTCTCCTCCCGTAGGAAATCGTGTGACTGAAGAGAGCGGAAAAGTTGCTTATTAGCGTTGACCTTTCGTCGTGGCCAAGGCCAAACAAATCTCCGGAGATTGCCAAAAAAGGAATGCATCCTTTTGGAATTGTGTTATGTATAATCTATATAGGTATGTATCTATAATAATTATTATTAACCGTTGTACTATTCTGTACTATCCTATACACAATGACATTATTGATGACTCCACACAATCATTCGCCTATTGCCTTGTTTATTATGCCATGTTCCTTATTAAAACTCATTGATCAAATCACAATTCAAGGGATCGAATCCCGTCAGGCAGCACATTCAATGGCAATGAAAATTATTCTTGAGACCACTGACTGATGAGAAAATAAACAAACTCATCTCACGATCAACGCAGTGATTATTCACAGTACATATCAAATATACATAGAAGATCGATATTGTTATTACAATTTACATCCAACAACCTTCGCAATCTTGGCTGTTCTAAAACAATTTATAAATATAAATATATGCTTTTCAAAAAGGATTTTAGCAAAATTGTCTAAACAGAGATTTATCAGCAAAAATAAAATAATTTTATTTAAAATAAAATATAGAAAAATAAATTTGTATTTTTTGTGTGCCAAAGACAGAAACACACAGCTTTAAATAATTTACAGCCTTTTAATTAAATACAATTAATTGAATCAATCAATATAATTGAGCTTTAATCTCCGGTATTGTATCACAAATCGTTAATTGTTTATTAATTACTCTATTCTATACTGATCGTGAGCAATAATATTCGATTTCTACCTATCACAATTATTATCCCTGACGTTATCACAGGTCATCGACAATATTTTTATCTATTTTTTGATAAATCTAATTATTAGCTGATTTAACATTTTAACTAAATTTGTTCACTGATAACTGATATGGCATCGTTAATGGTTAATCAGGATCAGGATTACCTAAAACTAATTAAACTATATACATGCTTATTTAATTTAAACTTTTAATTTCGTCGTTATACTTTAACATTACACTAAATGCGCACTTTACAAAAATATTTACCACAACGGTATAGATTAAGGTCATTAAAATGTACATACAAATAATAATAAAATAAACAATGAACTACTTATAAAAAAATAATTTGTTTATTTGACTCTGCCAACTATATACAAATATCTGTCTACATCTAATGCTAAAACTCAGGTAAAATTACAGGAACTACTGTTTTGGGGTAAAGTGATAAAAAGCTTTTTGTTTATTAAATAATTATTTTAGTATCTATTTTATTTTGAACTAAAATGATATTTAACAATTTTAATATAGAGGAGTCAATCCCGTGAAGTTTTGTTAGTTAAACTAAACTTGAAGTGTGCATTCATAGTTTGGCGCAATCAAGTTTGACATTGGGAATGCTACTTGCAATTTACTCAAATGTATTTGGATTGGCGTTTAGTTTTTATTGCTTGATGTTGCTTGTTGATGGGAATGGGAAGCTAATGGAGGATTCAAGGACTCTAATTGAGATTAATCCTATACATGTTCTTGTATTTTTATTTCGCACTGATTTTTTCCCCAATGAACTCTTCTATAATATATGACGCATTTCAAGGAAGTTTTTATTCATTTTCAGGAATAAAGGCTGTATTGTTGTTATACAAATTCCCATATAGTACAGTGAAAGTAAAAAATATCTTAGTTACATCATCAAGATTTTCCGAGACAATGAATTAGACCGCTAATGGAATGATATTTTGACGGATTAATTGCTATTTTTATATTTTAATTTGAAATATTGTAATAATTATAAATAAAATATTTTTTTTAAATTATTATATTTCAGCTGAGGGTCAAATAAGTCCGTCCGTCTCGTCTCGATGAATTTTAGTAAAGTTTTGGTAAATAGAGTGGTTTTCAGGGTGATCGCAAAATTGGTTGATGGAAATTATACGGACATTCGGAGCTATTAGACCGACTAGAGCACGACAGCTTTTGAACTTACGCTTAACTATACCAAACATAAATGGCGTTGAAATCTAAAAATTTTAGAAGGCATCCCTCACGGAAGATTATTTTAATAAAGCAAATCTTATTATTATTTAGAGTTCTCTTTAAGTGCAACGTTTCTGGATTTCTTGGCATGTCAGTGCTAAAAATTGAAATTTGCAAATCCATTGCAAAAACGCCTGCGCTTGGTTCGTTAATTAGTTGGTTTGGTTTGTTACGTTTGAACCACAAAATCACTCGAATTCTTCTATTTTAATAACATATGTATGTATATTATATTAGTATGAGTGTGTGAGGTAGGACGAATCCGCCGTTATTTAATTTGTGAGAGGACCTCCTCCTTCGCCTGTCAGTAAATTGCCCGAACCCATAATTTCGACTGCTTTTGACTCGTAAATTCTAATGAATTCTGACATGAGCCGGAAAAAGTTACTGAGCCACACACAAAAGTCATGCCTATATATATACAATGGACAAATTGCTTGGCTCGCTTTTGGTTAATTAGTAACGTCCAAAAATATATAACAAGAGAAAAACAACGATGAAGGAGTCTATAATTTCCCACAATCACAATTATTTACGAGTACTTAATTGTTTGGTAAATACATTGACCAAACAAGGTGCAGACGTTAATCATGTATATAACTTCAATTTTAGAGGAGAACATATCCAAAGTGTAATCATCACCAGAATTAAATCTCACGATTTTACAGAAAAATTGATGTGTTTGTTGGTCGGTGTAACATCATCGTTTAGGTATGAAAACACGCTCGGAATTAAATTTTGTGTTCGTGACGACTGCACCTGTGTGTACACAACATACTTACGACTTTACGCATATAAAAATACACGCCAGGCCAGACGAAATATCAAAGCAGGTTAAGGTTTCCCAACAACACAACAAGTGATAAAAACATTTTTCTGTCTGACAAATATATCATACAAATTTCAGAAGCCTTTATAAAGTATAGGAGGAGGAAGGAGCTGAAGCTCTAAAGCAAAAAGCTAAACGATATCATTCCCTTCCCTAAACATGAAATATAAAGAAAAGCTTATGCCTTTGGAATTGAAAAGCTGTCTTTCTCTCGGATGAGCAACAATATCACAGACACTTGAAAACATGAAATATGAGCTCCTTAAAGTGAGATCAAATGAGGTAATCAACAGTTTAGAACCTCACGAGGAGGTTATTTCTCTATATAAATAAATGAATAAATACTTATAGTATATGTACTTGCATGCCTAAAACAACAATGACAAAACAACGAGCCCTGCGAAGCTCATGTATGTATCTACATATACTCCTATACATTAGCATCTTCTCACTTAACCTCTTTACTTTTGACAGAACCATCATGACTCAATTACTGATTAAAAGTCAAAAACAAATTCCCACCCCAAATCAAAAGGCACTCCTCCAGATAAGTACACACGAAGTTGTGTAAAAGAGATGAAAGCAGTTAAATTCTGGCAGGCTACAAGCATTAATGGTCCTGACATGGCGATGAATTCCACAAACAAATAACCTTGGGGTGTTTTATATTGTAGCACGTCTCTGATTTTAAATATATATTACTACATTAAACGGAATGCCCACTACTGCGACTTTTGAGCTGAGACATAGTTTAGAGGTAATATATATAACTATAGATATACATATGTAATAAAGTAATCAGAAAATTAAAACTTCTTTAAAGGATGACAGGCAGGGCTGGCTTTGTTGTTTGAGGTAATAAGTATACCTCCAGCAGGACTACCTTATACACACACAACTCACGTTAAGACCTACTGGAGCTTCAATTATTGCCTATCATCATCAGCCTCTCCTTTGGCTCATACAAATGACAAAGGATTCAAAGATATTATATGTATAAGTCCTTTTAGGCTTTTTACCCGAAACGATTTTCAATTTTACTGGAATCCAATTTCAGAAACATGATATACCATTACCTCTGCTACTATAGCTACTACTATTGTGCAATTTGAAACTGACTTTTGCTTTATGCTTTTATTGTCTGTTAACCTTGAAATGTCGTATATTCAGTTTTTTGGTCCGTGAAAATCCCAATGTCAGCATGACGTTTCCGGGTATTTCCCTTTGTCAAATCAGCTGCTTTATTCTGACTATAAGAGCATGCTGAGCCATGTGCCATTATTAAAGTTATGTGGCTTTAATAATAACAAATCAAAGTACTAATGTCACTTTTGCTGTTTTACATACTTTATGCCTGTGATCTTGTCTGTGGGAATAGTGGGATTGTATAGTAAATGGTTTGAATTACAGTTACAGAAGCTTAAATACCTATTATATTCACATCTTATGTATGTATAATTATTTTTTTACTTTCGATTAATAGGTTTTACCATTTTTATTTTAAATCAAAATTTTCTTATTTGATACTGCAATTAATTACCTACCTACCTATGTATTTATTGAATTTCCGGGCAAAATGAGACAAGATATGGAGGTATGTAGGTATATGACATATTTACATTTAATTTTATAAGTCCTTGACTTAATAAACACGAAAAGTTATAGTATTACAGGTATATTTATATTTTTCATATCTGCACTAATAATTTCACTTACGAATGGACAGAAGAAATCCGTTGACGACCCACTTCCCGTACTTCCGGCAACAAATCATTTTACTCGAGTGGAGCGTCTAAACAGGCATTTTAGGAAACTTCACAACGTAAGTATACTTACAATGAACACAATATGTATATAGTATTACGTGTCTATATAATTAGCAATTTTAATGTTTGTAAATCGTAATTCAGAGTTTTGTCGAATATTTAAATTGAAATTTTATTTGAGTATCTGTGAGACACTGCGAGACACGCTATAAAAGTTTTGCTGCAATCCGGAGCGGTGAACCGCAAAACAATATTTCCTCTGTCCCACCAGCAGACATGCAATGCGATGAGCAGGATTCGAATACTATATTGTTAAGTATAAGTATACTTACAATTTCGAATTATTTGAAATAGGTTTCTGTGTGTGTTTGCGTTTAATATCAAAATGCAGTGTTGCGTTTAAATTGAAGCACAAAAGGTTCCAGCAAGCACCACAGCATGGGCCGTTATGTCAAAAATCCAGGCAATAATAATGATCTGATGTTTACTTTGTTGACACACTCGATCTCTACACTCAAGTTGACTAAATGATGACGTTGTGTGGTAAACACTTGACAATTTCTAACATTCCAATCTCCAGCTCCTCAGACACGTTGTATCAACAACTGTATAAATGATTTCTCGTACAAGATGAGACAGCATGGAAAAAATGCATTCTTCATTCCTCCGGGAACACGTTTATTTAATATAAGGATTCATTCACCTTTAAACAGATAAAAGTCCTCACGTGCTCCTTCTCGGATGGACGTTTTCCTTCCTTTTACACAGTGACAATGCAAATATACTTCCTAATATATATTTGACTTACAGTATATATATTTGATTATATAAGGGAGAAGTACAAATAGTTATACAAATATATACACACACGCACTTGATTTATCTTACGAAATAACTTTTGAAAAGATGATAGTTTTTCCTTTTATTGTTGGCAGAGATGCCGCCAAGGCTTTTAAAGGATTTGACAAGATGAACAACAACAAGAGCCCATAATCAACACCTTCCCCCTCACAGCTCACATTATTTCCCAGCGCAGCGTTGTTCCTCACAGGAAGACAAAGTCCTACTGAAGCTCAACTCAACTCTCGGTTCATTTCAGCAGCCGTGCACGCTCATCGATGAAGGTTGCCACAACAGAGGAGAAGCCCTATCCGTCCATACTATATTGTAAAAGTATTTTCTATGTGTGGAACTATGATGACGGAACACAAAATGCTATTCACGCTCACTTGCATTAAATACTTGAAGCATTTTTAGGAGGACTTGATACACCAGGAGGATTTCTAAAGAGCCACTTGAACTTTGACTGGAAGGATTTTGAAAAATGATAAGCTATATTATAATGTTAGTAGAACGTGTAACTATGAAGTTATCATCCTCAGCATCATCTGGGAAAATATTAGACTGCATCTTTAAAATGCAATTCACTTGTCACGTTTTTATAAATATAATATACGTTATAATATGACAGTCGCAATTCATTTCAATAAATCCTGAATGGTGATGCAGTACTTGACACTTGATTACAGTTAAATGTGATGACAAAATATAGAAAGGCTTCTTTTCCGGGGTATTTTGGTCTTCATAAATGCTTGCCGCCAGAGTTCTGAAATTTCAACATAAATTAAGCCCACATTAGTATTAAATTATAGCCATTAATGTTGAACTATGTATGTTAGAAACTTATACCCTAAAACAACATAATCAATTGTATCTGCAGCAAAATTCACTATTCATATATACGTTGAGAGAAGAAAGTACGAAAACGGCAAATTTTGTTCTTACAATTAATAACATTTGTGCCAAATTTGTTCTTGCAATAATTAGCGATAATAAGCGCAATCTTGGAATGTCAATTTACAATGCGTAATTAAATGCTGTATAATTGATTGCATATAATCACGTGTGATTAAATCACATTTGTGCATGCTTCAAATTCAACATTAACATACTAGATCTAATAAATTCTTACAATTAATTTACAATACTTAAATCGTGCTTCGAATTGTAGGAACAATTTGTGTCTAGGTAATATAGGTAATGTTTTATGTATCCTGCACTTTGTATTATACATAAACGGATCTTCATACATCGGAATCGGATCGGACCACTGCGGAGTATCTAATTCACCGATAAGATCTTAACGTTTTAACAGATGACTGCGGATGAATAAAGTTTGTTTACAATATACAAGTTCACCTCCTACAAATTCCGATTATTGAAAGGGTATATGCTTATAGAGTATATAGGTTTTACTATACTTATATGATGTCTTTAGGCTTTGGCTTTACATATAAGATACATAACGGCTGCACAAGCATGTTTCACTTGAGAGAATACATTTTAAGTGATGTTACCGCATATGGAAATAAATCCTCATCTCAATTACATACTAAATTACTTTTACTACGAATATAAACATAACAACAGGCCATATCGTATGCACTTGATGGGGTTGTGACCAGACTTTATCGGACCTTTAACCTTGGCTTTAGTTTTGAACATACAGTTCTATACTATTAATACACATTGAAGGAGTAGGTATGTGTGTGTATAATAGTAAATATAGTAAATGCACATATATAAAGATTTTGATTACAGATGTATACGTACACTGTTCTCATTTTAATAGTGAAATATTAATACATACATATATACGTGATTCCAACGCGATATCGTCGGTATCATCTCAAAGCATATTTATTAATCTGGCAAGGCATTATATTACTACTACAATAATAAATAGTAAGGGAACACTGCTGCGGTATTACATCTTTGACTGCACTTTTGAAACCGATAACCCTCATACATCATAAACAATAATAATAATAAAGTGCTTGTACTATTCTTCCTCAACGACAGATATATGCACAGATATAGGTAAGCAAACATAATATATAAGATACTTTACAAGCCTGTGAAATCCCTCTCTCTAATTAGTAATTACGCTTTTAACCTTGCTATACAACCAAATCCCACTGTCATGTGTTTAAACTCTGAAATTATTGCTCACATGGGTGGACTTCCAAAATGATTTCACTTCCTGCTGCCTTGTGTGTAGATAAAGCTTAAAGCCTTTAGTGCATACAAATATTATACGCATTGGTAATTGGCATGCCAGAATAGTTAGTTTTTTATCTTTGTCTATACAAGATAACGATCACATCAAATAGAAGATTGGAGCGCTATTTGTCGCATCCACAAGGAGCCTTTATAATTATTTTATAATAAAAATGAATTATTTTAATAATAATTAATTGTATGTATATTATGTAATTATCTGAGTTACACAACTAGGAAATACTTTTAAATTACTCCTGCTGCATGCTTTAAACACAAAAAATTTTAGATTGTCAAATTTCAAGTCAAAAGAGTTAATTCTTCCAGATGATCCAACAACACGTACTTCTGAGTCATATACAGGCAGTCTATAGCAATTTTAAATCCGTTATTAAAATTGTAAATTCATTCAGATTGAAAATCAATATATACACATTATCATATCTACATATGTGACACTTTCCTTATTGTTGTTTTTAGATGGCTTGTAAAGATGTAAACTTTCTACGATTTACTATATAGTTGTACATCGTTATGCATTAAGCATTACTAGGTACACTACTTATACATATGCATTTAAATTTAAGGGTTGGACATGGTTCCATGACATCAACTATGACAAATTTATTCCCCCCTTCCTAATTTTTTCTCGCTCTTATACATGTATCTATTTACATACGAACAACTTCTCCCATCATCGTCATCATGTATAAACCACTGTACTGCTGATACTGATGGATTCGTCGAGATTTGGTGAAGGGAGTGAGAAAGGTTTATAGATTGAGAAGGGTTGAGGAGATGAGATGAGTGCTCATAATTATTCCTCACTTCATTTATGCTCTGAGAACTCTCAACCCTTCTCACACACTGCAATTACCAACTTACAACTTTAACGCACGACTGGATTCACTAGGAGCAAACACCCTAACAAAGAATTCCTTGTGAAAAAGTAATTACTACTTGGATGCATTCGGTCGCTGTAATTTTTTATGTTTTTTTAGTAGATGAAACAACTGCTTCAACTACTTCTTGCACATGGCAAAATTGAAGTACACAGTAGTATACACATAAACGATAATTTTAGGCTTTGCCAGCTTCAGCTTCTGTACAAAATGGGAAGGTGAAGCTTCATGTTCGTTGACGGACTTTGTATTTGAATCACAATACTAAATGATAAGAATATATCGGGGCAAGCAATAAGGTCTTTCGAAAAACGACGTGGGGCAATGTGTAATAAAAATTTATCAAGGATCGGGATTTATCAAGGGTATTGAACTAAAATTTGCATTTTAATTTTTATGGAATTATTTTATTTTGAACGGCAATAAAAACTCAATTTAATCTTGTCGCTCATAATTATCGATAATTTTTATTTGAAAGTCCCCTAAGCGTAAGTAAACGGGACAATGTTATCATATGAATGTAATATAAGTACATCAGTGCAATCGCAAGTACATAGTGACGAAGTTTTGGCAAAACGTTTCGGGTTGGAATTTCATACAACTCATTTTAAATGTTGACAGACCGGAACGACCAGAGGGAAGGGCATTAAAGAAAAATTCTAGAAGATCTATAGATTTAATTTCAAGAAGAATGTTTAGCAGCAAGAACGACATACATTAAAATGTATGTAAATAAGGTCTAACGTTTTTGTATAAATGCTCCATGAATACATGTAAATACATACATGTAAGATATACAAATGTAAACCATTTAAAAGCATTTATTATATTCTATTTAATTGCAGCAAATTACTTATAAGTACACAGTGTTTTTGATTCTATGCATATAAGTATAATAGCTCAACATCAACGCTATTTTTGTTGTTTGCTAAATTGATTAATTTGCTCTCCTGCTAATAATTCCGCGGCTCACATTTTCGTACATTGAACTGACGGCGTGTTGAATGTTGAACCGACGTTAAATGGAGTGAACCATGTAAAAGATGTAAACAATAAGTGCGGAATAAAAAACAAGACAGTTACATTTTAGTTGAGCTAATATGTGTGTATGTATGTATATAGTTTTGTTGTATGTACGTATACATCGATTTATTCCTTCGAATTATTCCCTGTGATTAAATATCCGATTCTTTAATATTTCATCAGGAAATTTTGAGTTCTTATGTAACTGTGTCGATTGTGTATATGTAAGTACATTATACACAGCCCGTGTAATTATTTATGTATGTGTAAACATGTTTATTTAAGGATAAAAGCTTTGGGAAAAATTGGTTTATAACTGCAAGAGGGATATTGACTGTGTGAAATTTATGTGCGGTCATAAAATTTAATGGAAATGGCTTCACTCATTAATTTCTTTCAGTTTCTCCCATTTTTTCATGTTTGTGAACTGCGGGACTATTTAACAAACTGCCGAGTGTTTCTGTAACAGAATGAATATACACATAATGTGCAATGCGGGATGCATTATTTTAATGTACAGCTATGTATTCGAAGTTAAAATATTTTTTTATCTGTATGTTATGGACTTTGGCTTTAGTGTGTTTTTCTGTAATATTTTTTTCTATACATAGGGTTTTTATATTATATTTTTTGTACACTTGCACGATTTTCAATGGGAATGCGGGTGAAATGTAATAATTATATATAGGGTTGAATGGCGGAATGTGTTAGAGAATATATGGCGAAAGCCTTTTAAAACCCTTATAGGGAGTGTAAAATATTCTGGGTGGAGTATATGGAGGCAGTTAAAAGCAAAAAAGTTTTTAGTGCTTCGCACCGATTGAGTCCCAAAAGTATAAAATACATTTTGAAACTACTCCATGTATTTTACATGTCAGGAGATTATGTTAATGTTGCTGCCGAAAGTATGAATCTGTCGTCAGGGAGGACCATGAGGAAGCGATATAATGTTTTAAGGATTGAAGGTTAAGCACACACACAAGTGCCGTGTGTTCTGTAACAACAGAGCTCTGAGAGAGAGAGAGATCCATGTACCCGCATTTCCTCTCCCGAAGCAGGCACTCCAATGATTACAAATGACCTTGTGCTCTCTATACTTTTAAAGCTCAAGCCACTAAAGCATAAGCTCAATGTTCAATGTTATACTCGTACGTCTAAGGTTTATGTCAATAATCATGTAATTCAGTTTGAGCTACAGAGAACATAACCTTACTACACACTTGACTTCCCATATTCAAGGTCTGCTGTTGTGTAGCACTTGACTGCCGCTTCCGAGATTAGGTAAATTTCCCGGGTTTCTCTAGCAATTCCTTTATTTACAGTCACGACATGGCAGAACAGAATCATGTAAATTCATTTGCAATAAATACAATGTGAAACTCATTTTAGGTATTTGTGCTTTCCAGATTTCTACTTGGCCTGCCTTGCCTATGTATATGTCGAGAGCTTGAGGGAATAGCTGAACCAAACTATTCTATGTACTATGAAAATACACAAGAAGAACACTGCTAGCCTTTGACATGCACTATACATATGGAATGCAGGGTTGAAAGCACTTCAACTCAGTTCGTCGAAGCTATAATCCGGGTAAGTTGTTGAAAACCATCCTGTCTACAATGATCATCAAGAATCGTCGTGTACAGCAGATGAACTTACTAATTACTCCTATACAATGTGTATATAGTATAAACAACTCTACACAGATCGAAATGCGGTTCAGTTAATTAGAAGAATGTTCGTGTCGCTTGACGACGACGGTTCGCCAAAGGACAGAGCACCCATCAGTCCGGAACTAAACCTTTAATTGATGACACGGCTCATTCCTCCCCCCCTTTCCAAATGTTCATTTTACAGTCGGTCGAGTTGGACGAGCTTGTGTGGTTTAGAACACAAAATTATTTCCACATATACTATACTTATATATGCCCTACATTTTTATGCGGTGATTTACAAAAATCTTGAATCCAATACAACTCTATAAGATTTTATCCTATAATACAAAATACAATACGTATTTTATTTCAGTATGATTTTGAGTATCTTGCCAATAAATTTATTTGACTGGAATACTTTCTAAATTTCGACGACTTCTTTTAGCATAATTACTTATTGTAAAAAATTATTTTAGTATATGTAATTACATGTGTATAAATTCTTTTAGTACAGTTTATTCCATTAATTTAATTCTTTTGGTGTATAATTAATTTAATTATGAGGCTTAACATAATATGAACGTCTTTAGAATAATTTAATAGTAATACTCTGCACTTTAATGCAAAAATTGCAAATGCGACAGTCTCTTATGAAAATGCTTTTCTCGTATTTAAGTGTTGACGTCCTCACTAAAAGCACGCAGGACGCAAATATATGAATTATTAACATCACATTAGCAATGCTAGCGTCAGTATAACTAATTAAAATTTAATATCTTACCGGCACACAGCAGACTATTATGCTCTCACTTCATCGGAAAAAACCGGCGTCGCCAGGATGGAGTTCAAGTATCAATAATATGAAGACAAGCAAATAGCACAGTATAAATCAACCTAGCTATGTTGAACTTTGGTGTTGTACATATACATAAGTACGCTGTATTATTATTATAAATTATGCCGTACAAAGTATAAATGTCATATCAGTAAATATTAAAACTTGATGAATTTGCGTGTTTATTCTGTCACTGAATAGAAGAAGTATAAGAGAGTGTGGCTATTGAAAATATTATTCAATACTTTGATTCTATTTTTAGATGCCGAAATGCTTATAGCAGATTTTGCTAAAAGGTCATTTTCGAATGCATAATAATGTGCATTCAACCTGCAGGTGAGCTTTTATATACGCAAAATAAAAGTGATAAACAACTAAATTATCCAGTATACGAGCTTCGACTCCAGTCGTCTGTCTGGATTTTTTCCATAGATACTTAATTATTATACAGTCTCGCGATCACTTCTTTTATAAGACTAGACACGTGTGTCAACGGAGGACTTCCGAGTGCAAATGAATTCAGGGATATATGCAATACATATATGTATAGTAGTATAGTTTGTATGTCTTGAGTGAAACAAGTAAGCAATTTAATATTGGAAAGTGTTAGCACTGTTATTCTTTGCATAAATTACCACACTGGAGTGTTAAATGTGATTGTTAAAAAGTCTGTTTCATTGAAGTTTGACTGTGTATGCTTAAATATATGTACATATAATAGCTAGTATTGGTTGTTGGCAGCGGTTAAAAAGTTTGCTTGACACTCTTGAGAACAGTAGCAGTGTGGCATATTTAATCCATTTTTAGCATGTTCAAATGGAAATGCTTGTACTATTTTTTAGGAAGTTCTCATAATGTAAATGAACTAATATATACTAATAATCCTAGATATAAATAATTTTTATTGTGTGTATGCACATATGGTAAATCTACTTGAACTAGTTTTTTTAATAGGATTTTCCTCCAGTTTTTTTTACAAGTTACATAATATTATTTTATTCACTATGCTTTAAGCTGTTATTGCTGCTGACGAACTGATGATTCACACACAAATAACGCACAACATTGGAAATGAACTCTGTATGTAATAAGCTGATAAGTCGCATTCTAATCAAGAATTTCTCACGATCTACTACTAATGTCATAATAATACATATGTATTCAATAATAATAATTTTCAATGGTTTTATACAAAAAAATTGTCTACACGCCCGGATGTAATTCTTTACATTATAGGATTGAAGTATACCTAGATAAGTATAGATATGAAGTAACTATACACGTATCTACTCACAAAGTCACGATCACACAGTCCATTTCTCTTTCTCGGAACAAAATGCAAATGGGAATAATTCTTATTCTTGTATAGAAAAATTTTCAATGTTGAATAGGAATATTATGCAAGCTTGTGTTGATGTTAGAAATAAAGCTATAGACGACTTGATTTAGTTCCCCACAACCAAAATCAATTGGGACTGGGATTAGTATCTATAGGTACATACATATATAAATATATAGTGGTTTGTGTGCATAGTACTGGCTGAGGAATTAAAAGGAAGAAGCAATGAAGGGTTGAAAGCCGTGGATGGATTGATGATGGGAGTTGTTTTTTCATGTCTTTACATTATAGGGCTTAATACAATTCCCACATGTATTTACATACACATCAGTAAATGTAAATAGCAGTAAGTTACAATAATCTGTAGCAGCGTAGTACTTCCTAATTCCTTGAGTATACTGCGTAAACTAAAACTGAAATGATGTGCAGGGCAGCCAAAAGATTTTAATTCGGAGCTCTAGTAAATGGTACCATGTTGTTTTGTCGTTTAAATTTGTTATTGTCTGGGGAGAGTGTGTCCGCATACTACGCATTTTTCCATAGTATTTCTTAATGGTCCATGATTCTGATACATGACAGCAAATGGGAAAATAGTCTTATAAAAAAACTTCATAATTTGTCCAGTGTATACGTCAGGATCAGGATATTATAATATGTTCGATGTTTTTGTATGCTCCATTATATTCAATGCACACAGAATGTGCATTTATTTCCTTTCAAAAAATCTTTTAAGCTACGTGAAATTGGAATTGCGTCTTTTCACCATACTACACAAAGCTACGAAGTTGCATCCTTACAATTACAATTCGTGTACAAAGTTATGTGTAAACTGTAGACGATGAAGAATATGTTTATAATTTATGCAAGTGTTTCTGTAATCACAAGTATTTACAGAAGGATTTATAGCTTTTGAGAGCTAAAGAACAAGAGTTGAGTTGTTGATTCTCACTTATGCATGTTTCATATATGTACTTTCTTATTTTCGCTGACTGACGATCAGTGTTATACACAGAGTAAAACCAGTAGCCACAATGGATTTATTAAGTCGGCGTCAACACTGAAGTTTGGAATATTAAATGAGCCAATTTTCAACATTTCATTGACCGGATTTGAGTTAAAAAGGGCATAAGTATAGCCATAAGGAATAATGTTTTAAATGTGCAATTTACACATGTGAGACGAATAGTAGATACATATACATGCACAAATCAACATAATGAACATTTGAAGGATTTACAGTCAATCAATAATAATATATAACACATGGTATTATTATCAGAATATATATGCAGACGTTCCCACAAACCGCGGAAAGTTGCTTCTGTGGAATGCTTTATATATCATAAGCAATATATAAACCTATACATATGCGTACACCGTATACACCTGAAAGTTGTAATTATTACTAAACTTGAATTCGACGTACCTAACACCCGTGAACTATATATTTATTGCAAATTGATGAGCTTGGACTCAATAATTTGGGGTTAGAGCCTTTATAGCATTCAATTCTGCAGACGTCGAACAGAAAAGTATTGAAATTGTATGCCATATTTTTTCAACTCACTTTTTCTAGTCAATAGTACTCTCAATAACATTTAAACACATTGAATTGCACACTTGTTGAAATGCAAGCCGCAATAATGTTAATAATTAAAACAAGTTCCTCCATTCTTCTGGAGTGTGCATGAGTTATACACAGTTTTACACTTGGACTCCTTGTTTGAGCTGTGGTTTATTAATAACAGTTATTATTCAAGCGCTTTAATTTCATTTCATGGATGAATCTACGACTCCAACGATTTGCATATGTATTATGACTATAATTAATACCTGAATAATATCTTGGAAGTGTTAATTTTTACTTCTAGCAGTTTGTATCGGACTCCATGATTTCCAATATGTATCTATAGACGTTTGTAGTAGTACCTTATTTCTTTACATTACAAACAAGACTTTGTAACATTGTATATGCAGTTATACGCAGCAATTCATGGGAAAGCTGAAAAATAAATGCAATGTAAGCAATGATCATGATATTTTCGGCGAACATGCAACGTGGGCTATCTTTATGTAAACCTAAATGCAATATGGGATATGCACCATCAATTCTATGCAAATTGGTATATCCCATTTAAATTGCATTACAATCTGAAAACATCGGAGAATTGTTTTTAAAATATTCCCTGAAAGGCATTTGTAAATTATAGTGGAATTATCCCATACCTTGCACTTAAAATAAGGATGGATGTCCCACTTTGCAGCTAGACGCACATGGAGATAACCCACTTTGCAACTCCACCGACGATGAGTAGACTATTGACTTATCTAAGGTCAATGAAGATCAGATTAGGTCGTCCCTTACATCAACTGATAGCCTTTTAAAAACTGGGTGAATGAACAGAATCTTGCATTATCCGTTTTGTCAAGGGTTATGTAAGGATGAAATATCTCAGTCAGCCTCAAGAGATATTTTAACATAATCTCCGACCACAGAGACAGTTTTCCCCTGGGTACCGATTGATAAGCTTAACTTCCTATAAAGATAGATAACTAAACTCTTTCATAATAAGTTCAGCTCTAAAGTTCTTTCTCAGTTCCGAAGAAAACTGTGAGCACCAAAGATCGTTTCCCGAAAATTGTTAAGAATTCAGAATTACATACCTACATTGTAGGACTCGAATTTAGTATAAGGTGAGCTCAGCGATATCTTATTCACACTTCAATACATGGTTAGTGTTTCATTAATAACGGGAAATAAACAATTGCAGAGAAAGATCCACAACAACAGTTTTAAGCTCTTGGAAGAAGATTTGGAACGGTGAAACATTTCAGAAAAATGTCCAGCAACTCCAGCCTCCCGCAAAAAGAAACACACAGCTGCCCCATCTGCTCCAAAACTTTCAGGACCAACAAGAGAAAGAACGCACATGTGTTTGATATACACACTCCTAAGCCCTTCAAGTGTAATTTTTGCAAGGCAGCATATGTGAAAGAAAACAACTTCCACGTGCACATAGAAACTTGCTTTGTTAACAAGTTTAAATGTTATTTTTGTGCTAAAGATTATTTAAAACAAGCGGATTTAAATCTTCATATGAGGACGCATACAGGGGAAAAGCCCTACAGTTGTAATTTATGTTTCAAAGATTTTATATCTGCGTCATCCTTGAAACGACATCATGTTGCTCATACCGATGAAAAACCTTTTAAATGCCATTTGTGTACTAAATCGTTTGATCTCAAATCTAAATTAATCACGCACACAAAACGACACAATGGAGAGAAAAACTTCAAGTGCAGTGTTTGCTTCAAGTCATTTGTTACAA
>JAQGAK010002548.1:0-19625 GCA_034696945.1 Lipothrix lubbocki
GTATTAATTTTTGTATTAATTTTTGTATTAATTTTTGTATTAATTTTTGTATTAATTTTTGTATTTATTTTTGTATTCACAACACGTACACATTACGTACACAACACATTATCAATACGAAATGTGTCGAAAACACAAGGTTTACCCATAAGTATAAAACTCAATCCCGACAGCTGACATTTCATCTGAAATGCTACTTAGCATTAGTACGTTTGAAATGCATGGAATGCATACTGATGCAGTATTAATATGATGGATTTCGTCAGAATCACAAGTCCAGTGATAGCTTCATTTATCATTCAGCTCAACAAACTTTCATTGATTATTTTGAGTTTCCAAGCCAAGCCTTTGCAAACCCCACATTGCATACTGATATATCATTGTAAATAAAATAGCAAATTCGAACGACTGTGAAAATGTTGAGTCGAACTATCATTAGCGCAAAAGCTTATCAAGGGCTAGTCCTGCAGCTCTAAAAATAAGCACAAGTGTACACAAACATAATGATAATGACTCGAAATATTATTGCACATATGTACATACATGTTAATTAAGTGCAGTTGCATTACTAGTGTTATGCTGGCTCCCATTAATTCCATTAAAAACTCCGCTGCCTTCCCGTGAAATTAATAATTATAATTGAATTTGGTATTTCCCTTGACTATGGGGAAAGTTTCAGACACCTGGGCATAAATATGAGTAAATTTAATCAACAGCTTGTAAATTATTAAATTTTCAAGAGTAATTCGTTGCTAAATAAGTATTTTTTCAGTATACGCAATTGTTTCAGTAAAAATAAAATTAACTGAATTTTCACTAATAATTACAAATTTGAATTGCAAAATAAAGGAAATTCGTACATTTTGAAAAGAAATTTGCATTTACATCTGAACATATACAAATAACTGCATTTTCCATAAATAAAACATTAAAAATCCTGAAAAAGCTGGACGATTTAAATAAAAAGCGTATACAAAATTCAAGAACTCTTAAATTTACCAACGCAGCATCACAAAATTGCAAAATATTTTCCCGGAGCTCCTAATCCTTCTCGGAAAATTGCATCCTCGTTAGTGTCGGTAGCAGCACCAACAACAAAGTTTTGATTTGATCAAACCTTACAGACTATACAGATTCCATTACTGAATTAATGCAAAAAGTTTAATCAATCTCTGACATTCCCCACTTTGCATGCATGAACAGCGGAAAAATTACCATGCTACTAGCGTTTATGAAAAGACGAAATAATAATCTGAGTCAGTGAAAGTTGCTGCCTTGTACCGTATATATTTACATATTTACTTGTATGTATTTTGTAAATTTCCCGGCTCTTATTGTTGCACAAAAGCACGAGGAAATGCAATGAAACCAATCTAAAATTCCCTCACAAGGAAAAGACGAATAAAATTTTAAAGTTATATGACGCTATAGGATTGTTTTCTTAATTCATGTGAGACTTTCTGATATTTTCTTTGGGTTGTTTATTCCCTCTAAGATTGTAAACATTCCCGGGAGCTTCAAAAATAATCGTTAATTTTGTGGGACAAAGCTTAATATTTTATTTCGTTGCGTTGATAAATGCAAGATTTTTCAAAGCTTTTATCAACAACGCTTCCAACAATTTGTCACTGGAATATTCACGGAGTTTGAGTTCACTGTAAGAACAAAGAATTGCTTTGATTTGTCCCCTTACACCCACGAACTACACCGGACTCTCGCTATAAGAGATCTCCATATAAGAGAACTCTCTCCGTAAGAGATTTTTTGGGCCCACTTATCATACATAATTATATGCATACTAGCTCTCTCTATAAGAGAATTCCTATATAAGAGACTAATTTTGGTGATTTATAGCGTTCTCTTATAGCGAGAGTTCAGTGTAATATTTAAAATTTAGTGCAATTAAGTTCAGAATTATGTTAAATTTAAATCTAAAAAGAAAAAACTGAAAATACACATACCCTTTATTTTTGGCTTGAGGGTTAGTTGGTCCATTCCGTTCAGGGGCTCTGTTGTTCCTCCTGGGTAGGATGAGATCGGAGTCGGGCGGGAGATGGGATGAGGCCAGATCCTTCATTTGGATGAGTGGCTGGACAGCTTTAGCGGAATTGGGGATGAGTTGAGAAAGGGCATTAAGGCCGCCTGAGGTGCTTCGTTGAATGATGCGGGTCTTGTCGTCCGTGGAGAGGGAGGTTTCCCCTTCCAGGGCTTCCCCACCCCCTTCCTGCTGATTATTCACGGACCCGGAGACACTACCCCCGCCCCCACTCCCACCGCCTCCCCCACCACCCGTAGCATTATCATTATTGGCATTATCCGCCCCCGGTGTCTGCTGCGTTCCCGTCTGTGAGGAGGAATGATGAGGCGGATGAGCCGGGGCGGCGTCCATATTGTAAATGCGGAAATAAGCAAAGATGAGGTAGACGACGGAGATGATGAAACTAGGGATGGGGATGGCGATGGAGTAGACGAGGTCCATGACGACGCGGTCCATGTCCAGGGACGTGACCACCATCTGTGGATCCACTTGACTGTAGTAACAGGGGAAGACGGCTCCCACATGCCCAAACTTCTTGTAGAAGGTACTGCAATTGAGCATGGGAGGGTAGCCGCAGGTTTTGACGTTCGGCTGTAATCTTGCCAAGTGATTTTCGTCCGTCACGAGACTCACGAGTCTTTCCGCGTGCCCACCCCACTTATTATTATTGTTGTTGTTATTATTGTTATTATTATTATTGTTATTATTAAAGTAATTACTACTATATTTATTATTATTTATATTATTATTATTTTTATTTATTACACCCCTACCAACACTACTAGTCAATGAACTTGCCCAAGGGGGCGGAATAATTAATTCCGAATTTTTTAAAGTTTCGACGCCGTTTAATGTTGATGATGAAAGTATATTATTATTCACATTATTATTATTATTGTTATTATTATTATTATTATTAGAATTAGAACCACCAGCAGATGAGGAGCTCGGACTCACTTTGTGCTTCTTCTTTTTATGATTTATTACCAGCACTACTGGTGAATTGTTATCTAGATTTCCCGCTTCTTCTTCTTGTTGTTCATGTTGTTCTTGCTCTAGCAGCTGTTGTTCTTCGTCTTCTATGTCTTCATCATTATTGTTGTTGTTATTATTATTATTATTATTACTATTATGCAGTCCAGCATTTAGTACAGCACTTTGTTTATTATTACCATTATTATTTATTACAGCATGACCAGCAACAGCGAATTCTGCATTCGTCATCGTGGGCGGGTAATTCAGGAGGAAATGATAGCGAGATTTTTTATTATTATTAATGTTGTTATTGTTGTTGTTGTTGTTACTATTCTTATTATTGTGCGGAGCGCCGTCGCTGATTTTGATATTGGATTTTAAATTTGGGTTTAAATTATTATTTAAATTGTTTAGATTATTCTCGGATTTTAACACGTGATTGGAATTTAAAGCGTTGAAATTCAAATTGTTTCTTGAATTTGGATTTGAATTGGGACTCAAGTTATTATTTTTATTTAAATTGCTATTGATAATATCATTCTTTTTAGGGTTCTGTAACACAGGCGGAAGGGGTTGGGCTTGGTGGAAAGTATCCCAGCGCTCCTGCTCCTCCACGAGGTCCTCGCTCTCCTCCTCGCTCTGCATCGACGATGCGGAGCGGGAGTAGGAAGAATAGTAACTACTGGAACCACTCGCACTATTTAAAGAATTAAAAGATCCGGAACTACTGCGTTGTTGCGGTTGAAAGCCATTATGAATTAATTTTTGCGCATACGGCGGATATTGTTGGAGGAGCTTGGCCGCCTCCGGCGGCCGCGTCTTATTCGCCGCCTTGATCAACGACATCGAAGTCCGGCCCTGATGATGATACGAAACGAAAATCTTAGTACAATTAAATAATTCCCGCGTACACCCCTCCCGACAACTCGTCCAGCTACAATTATTAATCCCCATGGAGTTGACGATGCGCTGCGTCGTGCACTCGGCGGGCTCCGGGTGGAATTTCATAAAGATGGTCGTGAAGGCCGGGTCAATCACAAAAGGCACGAGGAACATGAATGCAAAGAGGCTGAAGACGGCGAGGAGGATGAAGAATGCAGTGGTGTAGAATAGGAATTTCTCTAATAATGTCGGTTCTTCGGGCTCGGCGGGGACGGACGGCGCCTTCGGCGCCCCGTCCTCCCCCAACTCTCCCTCCTCCCCCAATTCCCCCAACACTCCGCCAGAGGCCGTCAGACCCAAGCTGACGGCCCCCTCCCCAACATTCACCACCGAGTCTCCAACCCCTTCCAAACTCCCGCCCACCCCACCGCCAATCGTACTCTGACTCCCTAAGGAGGAATGCTGCTGCTGTTGCATCGCGTTGCTCACTCTTCGGCGGCCCGGCGGAGGCCTCTTTATTAATCCGCCGTCGCTCCCACCAGGCTCCATCTCCATATCACGTGGTGGTTGTTCCCTGCTGCTATTCCCATGGTAATTCCTTGAAATACCCGGAGCAGCAAAGTCCGCAAAATCACTATTCTTACTTCCGAAATCAGTGTTTTTACTACCGAAATCAGTGTTTTTACTCCCGAAATCGCTGGATTTCCCGCCGCCGAAGACACTGGATTTATCGCCGAAGGCGCTTGATTTATCACCACCGAATTCGCTATTTTTACTGCCAAAATCGCTGGATTTAGCAGCAGCATTTTTGCCGAAATCGGCCTTCCGAGCCGGCGTTCCTGAATTTCCACTGGTCCCATGACTGGTTGGTTTGTTGTTGTTTTTGAGGTTGTTTGTCTTGTGATTAGATTGCTTTTTGTTGTTGGTGGTGGTGGTGTTGTTGTTATTATGGTGGGCGGGAGGATGTGGCTGCTGCAAGGGGGGTTCGGCAAACTGGAGTTCCAGCTCTAGTTTGGAATTGGAGCCACGACTGCAGAGTTCGGAATCGGTCTCGTCGTCCCCACAGCAGAGCTCATCCTCATCGATGGAGGCGTGATGGAGGAAGTCGGCAACGCTGCCGGAGTTCCCGCCCGTCAGCGACGGCGTCCCGCTCCGCGTGGGCACGCTGGAGGGGTTGACGCTGATGATCGGGATGTTCGCATGGGAAGGGGTGAGGGGGATTGGCGAGGAATGGAAAGAAGGCTGTTGTTGGTTTTTGTTGTTCGCTAAATTCTGTTTGTTGTTGGAAGGTAAGGGTTGTTGTTGTAAATGTTGTTGTTGTAATTGTTGTAAATTTTGTTGTTGTTGTTGTAAATTTTGTTGTTGTTGTTGTAAATTTTGTTGTTGTTGTAAATTTTGTTGTTGTTGTTGCAATTGCTGTTTAAGCTTATCAGCCAATGCGGCGGCAAGGTTGGAAGATAGGGGCGTCGGCGCGGCTGTTTTTAGCGGCGGCGTAGCCGCTGCGGTTTTGAGCGCCGACGCAGGCGCAGTTGTGGCTGGAACCTTCGAATGTTGTGGTGGATGATGATGATTACTGGTGGTTGATTTACTGGCGGCTGCTGATGCTGCGGCAGTCGTGGATGATGCTAATGATGATGATGTAGAAGCTGCGAGAAGAGCTGATGATCCTCTGTCTTCTTCTTCTCCCGGCATTCTCGCTAGCAGAAAAACCCGGGCGTATCAGCACTACCGGGCTCCTCGGACATGGTGCGTGTCCTTCTTTTGTATAATAATAATAAGATTTATTTTTGTGACACTTTTCTTTTTCGAATTTAATTTCCCCCAACAACACATTTTTTTTAAGTATTCCCACAATATTTAATGTATGTATGTACAATGTATGTTAAACTTTTTCAATGTATTTATACGCTTTTTTTTATGTATTTAATTATTTGGAGCACATTTTTTAAATTCATGTAATTATAATCTTTTGTAGAATAATTATTATTGTTGCACTGTAATTTTAATACATATTTTTAAAAAATTCTTGATTATTTTTTAATATTTTGCAAATTAATTTTCTTGCAGTTGTCCTTATGTGCATCCTTGCAAACGCTTGATTTTGTGTGTCATAGCATAATATATATGGTAATTGTAATAATTTATTTAAATTTGCAAAGGGTCATTGTGTGGATTTATGCGTTGTATTAATATTTTAATTTTTTAAATATTATTTACTTTTGTTGATTTGTAGAATATAAGAAAGTAGAAAAAAATCTCGAGCTCTTTATTTTTTTCTCTCTTCGAATTTTCCTGGTCTTCTTAATTCTTTTTGTTGTCACTGCTCTTCTTGTTGTTGTTGTTGTTGTTGTTTTGTTATTATTTGTTTTCCCAATGTATTTTTTTATCCCCGCTGTTGTTAATAATATTTGGTGAAGCTACAGGTTTTCGGGAATAATTTTAAATAATTAATTAAATATTTAATTAATTAGTACAACACTTGTTGTTCCCACGTGTAAAATTTGGACTTTTTTTTACACGTCGGCAAACTTTTATACACACTTTTTGCACGTTCGTAGATTGTGTTTTGGATTATTTTCCAGGTATTTTGGATTTTTTTCCAAGTGCTTTGGACTTTTCTTCCAGTTGTTTTTGGAATTTTGTGGAAATTGTTTTGGACTTTTTAAAATTGTTTTGGACTATTTTCCTTGGTTTTAAAATTCAATTTCTTATAGTGGAAATTGTTTTTTTTAATTTGCACACACACACACACGCACAGCAATTTTGCTGTCGTAATGTTTTGTATTATAGTTTTTTTTATGATTATTCTTTTTTTCCCTTTGAATTCCCGGGAACGCACACAAATACGCACTATTTATAATAATAATAATATTATTATTATTATTTTAATTTTTATATACGCAATGATCGTTCAAAGGCAAAAACACTTTTGACGGGTTGTAATTTCTTGTTGGCTTGTTGGCTGGCTGCTGTCTTGCTTGTCTCTTTTCTGGGCTTCGTCTCCGTTTTTTCTTTGTATTTTAATAAGTGTAATAACGGTATTTATATTATTAGGTTTATTATTATTATTATTACAGATTTGGGAAGCAAAGTTCATGTCTATTTTTCAATTTGTGGTAATAATGATTTCTAAATTTATTCTAATAACCGGCACATTTTATAGGTCAAATTTGCACGTATTTTCTACAGTTAAATTTGCACATTAATTTTTAAAAAATTTAAATTAATTTTGTCCATATGAGATTTTGAGGCATTCAGAAACTCATATATTTAAACGTTCAATGGCCATATAAGGAATAATGTGTAATTAATTATTAATTATTGCAATTAATTTTTTTTTAAATAATTAATTGCTTGAGAGTGTTGACAGTATAAGGCGGGTAAATGGTAATGAATTTTTTATTGAAAATTATATTTTTGGGCGTAATTTCACCGGCGGTGCCGCTCTATTTTCAAAATCTTCCGCTGCTCAATTCCCCTCTCCTCAAGAGAAATCCTTTCGTTTTTCTTGTATTGAAAATTCCCAATTCGCAAATTTTTTTCTCCCGCCTCTTTTTGATGAGCAAATGGCAATGCTGAGGAGATAGAGATTGAAGAAACTGGGAAATTCCGAAATGGCCGCAGAATCCCTGCGGTTAAACAGCCGGAAGGTGAAAATAATTTGAATTTGCAAATTAATAAATTGTAGAATTGGCGGTAGAATTTAAAAACGAAATAATTAATTGAAGACGATGACGGTGATTGTTGCTGTAGAGCTTGGGGAATTCTTTGAGATTTTGAGGAACACGAAGAAAATGACGGATTTTCTCCTCCAGATTTGACTTTCCTCCCCACGACGACGACGACGACGAAATCCCCGGAGCTGCTACTTGTTCTATTTAATTGTGATTGCTTAGTATGACTAATCCTACTACTTGTGCCCTGCGATTCCAAATCTTCCAAACAACTACTACAAGAAGAAGATGCAGAAGACTGAGAAGATGAAGAGATTTGATGATTCTCCAGGTGACAATTATTATTATTGGTACTATTGTTAGTATTCATCATAACCGGACTTGACGGGTTGGAAAGAAATTGGGAAATTCCATGATGGCGGCGACAAATTTTACAATTATTTTTCAGGCAGGATAAGCAAGGGGTTTGGATAGAAAATAATTTATGGAAATTATTGCTCAAGCTGATGATGAATTTGCAGAGGCTGAGGAAACCAAGGAAGGCGGTGAGAATTAGAAAGTTGATTGTGTGAGCGATTGTTTGAGGTTGCGGATTTCTGTTTCCTTCTCCTTGCTTTTCAATTGTATCGGAATTATTAATTATTCTATTAGCAGAAGTCAATAATAAAGTTGGAAATTTGTCGGAATTATTTT
Organism: Lipothrix lubbocki; assembly: GCA_034696945.1. Lineage (NCBI taxonomy): Eukaryota > Metazoa > Arthropoda > Collembola > Symphypleona > Sminthuridae > Lipothrix > Lipothrix lubbocki. Next base: position 8,263 of record JAQGAK010002548.1, read on the forward strand.
TATAATGATTATTATTACTATAAAAATCCCTTCTTGTCCCTTTCTTCAACTTTCCCTCGCTCTTGTTTTCTCCTTTCTGTAATTTTCTTTGGGAAAACTCGCCCTGCAAATTTCCCAGGATGACCGCCAAAAAGAGGAGGACGAGCAGGGAGGAATTTTGACTGATGGCGACGACGACGACGACGTTCTCGCTGATTTCCTGATGAGGAGAACGTCTATGTAGAAGCATTGCCTTTATACAACAGCTCACCCTCTTCCTCGTTGTCGTCGGCCCGTCCAAAACACCGACGACGACGCTGCCGCTACAACGAAACTCTTTCTCCTTCTTGAGGATTGACCATGCGGTCAGGACAATTAAGAAAGCGGCGGTGGTGGCGGCGGCTCCAGACGATCTTCCAACAGACTTGGAGGATCCTTGCATGTATTTTTGTCCGTTTTTCCTTGGAATTTCAGGTTCGTTCTTAGCCGACGACTGACAAATTTTAGAGATCAGTCCTGAAATTTTTGGGCCAACATTTCTGTAAATTTTTGGTTCAAAATTTATGTAAATTTTTAGTTCAGCTCCATTCAAAAAATTGATCAAATTTTGGAACTTTGTGGGTGCCAAATTTTGTATTTCTGCTTGACAATTTGTTTCTTCAATTATTAGACCATTAGTTTCTTCAATTTTTAGATGATTTGGTTTTTGAAATGTTAGACAATTTTGTTGTTGAAACGGTAGGCAATTTTGTTGTTGAAATTCTGGACAATTTTGTAGTTGTATCCAAAAATGTTTTACGACAAATTTTGGACAATTTATTTCGGGAAAAATGGGACAGTCCTTCACAAACAAATGTGCCAAAAATTCGATAATGAATCCTGGACTTGTTTTGTCTGGTGACGTCGACAATTCTGTGGTGAAGACCAAGAAACAAGAAGAAGAATGTAAAGAAGACGGATCAGATGAGGAAGAAGATGACCGGAGAAGAGGCTCCTCGCTATGATAAAAATCCTGGCTACATCCAAAGATACTGATAGTGACCAAGACGGGATGGGAAGAGCTCATATTCCGTCACTGAGCTGGCTTTTTGTTTATTATAAATGTCCCATATTTTGTTTCAGCATTTTTTGAAAAACAATTTTCTTTGTTTGTTTTGAAACAAAAATGTGAGATGATGACAACGGGGAGAGCAGCACCAGAGCAGCAGCAGCCAATGTTCACTTTTCACATCATGATCGTGTGACACTTATAGTTCTGTCAACAGTTTCCATAATAACCAACAAGTTTGTGTTTACCAGGGATTTGCGATTTTCAACAACTTTTTTTGCGCAAAATTTGTTTTATTTTCGCAAATTTGGGTGTGTGTGTGTGCCACAAAGTATCCTATATTATTGTAAAAACTATACTCGTAAAATTCTTATCCCACCCAGCACGTCGGACAGGTCAAGGTTATTCAAACCAAATGTACAGATGAGCATGGTAGCAGTACGAGTAGCGCCCAGTGTGCACAATCGTAAGGATTTCGAACTGTTTGGGCACATTAAATTTAAATATCTCTTGCGTTAACCACAATACTATAGTTACAATTTATTTCAATTGTTAGTATTAAATTTTGTAGCACCATGTGGAACAGATCTAAATTTTACAACTCATTGTCAACAACAACTCATTGCTGTGGAGAAAATGGCAAATTTGTTAACCCTTGTAACAAATTTCATTACGTACAAACAATGTTGTCCGGGCAACGATGGCTCAAGTTAACATTTTATAAGCGATGAAAAAACTTTGCCATGAAATCATGGCCACTTTGTTAATGATTGCAAATGGATGCACGTAATTACTTGACAATTTGTTGTTCACAATACAAATTTGTGAGTTATATAGCAAATTTGCAGAACAGTGTTAATAACGCTGAAGCGTTGTATCAACAACACAAAATCGTTCGTAACATCACAAAATTGTAGCTTGGGTAAACGGTACTTGCAAATTTGTTTTTTGTTTGGTTACCACAAATTTTCAGTGTTTCGTCCTTGTTGCTTGCAGTAAATATTTGTTTTTGTTGTTGCTAAAAAATCACAGCAGGTTGAATAACTTGAATATATTGCTCTTTCTCTATAAAAAGGTATTACTATGGAATGAAGACAACAATTCTAGTAACAACGTTATAATTACAACTATTTACAAATTCAAACAATGGAAGGTATGCCAGCAGATCCTTATTTTCCAGTATAATTTTCTTGATAACGTCCTTGTCAAGACTTCCCAGTGGAGTGACAGATGAAGGAATAACAGCGCGGAGAGAGAAAGTGAAAGCGAAGGAGAGAGAGAGCAAAGAAGAGATTTGAAAATAATTAAGATCAATGGCGTTACAAATGTATAGCTTCGATGTTTATAAATTGTCGACGAATGTGATAAATTTACGACGAATGTGATAAATTTACAACGAATGTGATAAATTTACGACGAATGTGTGTTCATTGGTTTGTAGTTCGTTGCTAATTTACGAAAACGTTGATGCTCTTGAGTAGTTTAGTAGTGGAGCGAGAGATAGTTTTCTGTATTCAAGCTCGAGAAATTTTATCCAAATTGGACAACTGTTTCGATTCCAGAACGTAAACAATTTGGATATTTTTGTGGGCGTAAATGGTTACAACTAAATCTTGTATTGGTCTTGAATAATAACAAACAAATTTTGCTATAGGGAAGTTGTATCTTGTTGTTTAAAATTTCGGCGCGATGTAACAATGCCGCCAGTTCTTTAATCCTGGAAATTCGTCTTCTCGTCCGAAGTGAAAGTCTGTATTTTAAAGAAGGAAGTATTATACAACGTGCACAGTTTTCCAAGGAAGAAAAAGAGACACACAGAGTAAGAGAGAGAAATAGATAGTAAATGGCGCAGAATCAACTACCTCCACTGACCATGTTATGTGCTCATCGTAACGTTTCCGACGTATACATACATTCTCCGGGTTGTCTATGTATCTATATTTCATTTACAGATAAATTGGCTTTAGTGCACAGGAGAGAATACTTTTGGTCTCTGATCCGAGTAAAAGTAAAATTGATTTCTATAGCGTATTTCGTTTTCGTTGCCTGGCTTTTCAGTAAGGTATCACTACAATTTCTCGGGACCTTGGATAATTTGTAGACAAACTTAGAGATAAATTTTAATTATAAATTCGATGGAATAGATTCTGGGCAAATGGAGCAAATTTACTGACAAATTTTCCGTGTAAATAGTTGGTCCATTTGGTGACAAATTTTGATAGTTTGAGAGGATGTTTGACAATAAGTTGGCAAATTTCACTTTTCGAGAGCTATCTGTATGAAAATTTGCTGTCCAATTCGATGATAATTTGATATTCAATGCGACGAGAATTTGTTGTTCAAATTTGACGTCAAATTTGTTCAACGACACTGTTAGTCATGTATCGGTTTACGTATACGGTCAAATTCTGAAGTCCAAATATTTGTCGTGTTCAACATGTTCCCAGTGTTGAAAAATTTGCTCCACCAATATGCAGATAAAACCATTACAAATGTAAGCTATAACAATTGCGTCCGACAGTAGAACCTTCCCATTGTGTTTATCTATAATTGATGACCACAAATTTGAACTATTTCGGACAATGCGCCAGACAAAACGTAAAATGTCTCAATAAAACAAGACGAAAGGTATAGATAAAAAGGCGAATTCTACTGATGAAAGAGCACGAAAAATGCTGTAGCGCAGGGATAGAAGACGGAAAGTGTTGACGACAGTAGAGGTAAGACGAGAGGGTATCGTATTGCAAAACAACCGAGAATTGTCAAAAGATATAGCAAGGCAACAGCGGGACACTTGACGTTTATGCGTTGAAATGTTTTTATAGTTAGCTTATAGTTTTTTGTTACAGCCTAATTGTTCCTCTACGAATTATTAACAAGTATCCACACCACGAACTTTAATGCGTATACATGTAGAACGCCTGTGTAGCAGGGAAGTTTCGGATCAGTTAATGAAATTTGCACGGATGATTACTGTAATAAGTTGCTATATCGTAGAACACATTTTTGACGTTGTGTAAACAAATTGTCCCAAAAGTTTTGGTTTGTTTTCTCCCGAAAAAACAATATGGCAGCAACTATCACACAGTTCCTTCTATGTAGCAGTAATAATAATAATAACAACAAGCTTATTTAAAAATTTTGGACGAAAAACGTATCATCAGTCGAGGCGGCAGCACAGCAGCAGCAATGTAGTAACAAGTATTAGAAGCAATAGTAATAGTAGTAGTAGTAATAAATAGCAGCGGTAGTATTGTAGCAAGTTAATTTGCTTGTAAACTATAGGCTTATGCAGTAGTTTCAATAATTAGTTTCAGCGTATGTACGTAACAAGTCGTAGAGTAGCGAGGAGAAATCCGGTAAATATCTACAGTGGTAGCTACGCGAGGGATTTCAAAAATTCAGCGAATGTTTATTATATATCATTTGAACGTATGACAAATTTTGTTTTTTTCGGGAAAATTTGTATATTTTGCCTCAACAATAACCCGGCAAATGTCACACTTTTTGACTAATAATTACAGAATTCGTTTGTTTATTGGTGCCAACTTTAGCTCCGTCAAAGTTACCTCACAAATTTGTTATAGACAAAGGTTCTGCCCAGGATATTTGCTGTTATCGCACAAATGTTTGTTGACTAATATTTTCTATGTGCAAATTGACAACAAATTATGATTTCCCAAAATGGCAATTTCGAAATCGTCCACGAATCTACAAAGTTTTTAGCTCAAAAGCACTAACAGTCTGTCCCAAGAAGGATGTTAAATAATCCAACCGGTTCACAACAACAGGGATAGCACAAATCACAGTGTGTTATTACTGCAACAGGAAGAATGGCAAGACGACAGGGAGACTTAATCACTGTGTGAATTAAATTGCGTCGACATATAGCAATTATTGCCCGGCAAATATATATATTCTCCACACATTACAAATGAGATTCTCTGTAATTATTAACAACAGCAGTAGCAGCGAATCTTCCGCTCAGTTTGAGCAATTCACAAGATTAAACGTAACAGGGTTCTATATATATAGCGTATATTAAGTGTTCATATATGTATAGTAATATACCCGCTTTACTAATAGTTGATAAGCAAGTTCAACAACAGGGGACGAAGGAAAAAAGTCTGGGTAACGATGTTGATGCTAATAGGAAAACAGTGCAAAAATTTGAGGAATGAAACTGCAACGGACCCATCCCTGGGCCAATTCCCAGTTTTTGGTACACACTGCTCTAAAGGTGTCTGTATTTTAAATGTCAAGAAGGAGCAGAGTTTGTCGTCGTTATCACTACTGAACAACAAACCTATTTTGCAAAAAATTTAAGTTCCGCCGTAACTCTCACTTTATCAAGTACTTTCTCCTTGTCGGCGCAATGTTGTTACGGCGTTTTTGTCAAAATCCCTGCAAATTTGCCGCAGTGTCCGATATATCAGATTTTGTGTTCATTCTGATGCCCAAATGTTTTTTTCGAATTTTGACCGTGTCCTTTGCATGTTGATTTATCTATGTGAAATTTTAGCGCTGACGGATACAAACCAAGATCGAATGTAAATTCAGAGATTGAAACTAAAAACAGAAATTCTAAGTGAACACAACACAGTTGAACGGACGAATTGGAGCGGTTCACATAATTAAGTATTTTGTATAATTGTCCTAATGAGGAAACAAACGTATGAGGGAACACAAGAGCAGAAAAGACGAAGATCAACAACAACAACGACGAACGGAACTGTGCGGATACACCGAAAGAGAAGGATACACGAAGAGAGAAGAAGAGAAGAAGAATGTGTACGGCAGATACAGAAATATATTTTGAGTTAAGTGTGGTCTAGTTAAATGAGCCGCACCCAGAGAAGAACAGAAATGTCCCGTTTAAAGTCTGACACACAGGGTTGGGGCAATTGTCCAGGGGCAGCTTAACCCATTGTTGACAGTCTTGGGTCACACTGGGGGTGGAGAAAAATAGGCAATGGTCGGAGCTGACGGGACATGGGCCAAGTCGACTTCGCCATTTTGGGATTGCAGTGAGTGCGGTGGTAGACAGGATGCAGCAGTTCGATTTAGACCAAGTCTTTCCTTTTTACACTCATAAGACCTACTAACTATATATGAGCATAGGCTATGGAACATACCCGGGTAGGAACAACCAGCAGCAGTAGCAGTAGAGAGCTCTCACTCACACAAGCAAGAAAGCAAGCACACAGGCACAACACTCACACACACACACACAGGCATACCAGCACCGCTATGAGCCTCCAGCTTTTACTTGTACAATGTTTTATACTCCACGCTTATACTTGTACAATGTTTTATACTCCACGCTTATACTTGTGCAATGTTTTATACTCCACGCTTATACTTGTGCAATGTTTTATACTCCACGCTTATACTTGTATAATGTTTTATACTCCACGCTTATACTTGTACAATGTTTTATACTCCAAGCTTATACTTGTACAATGTTGTATACCCGACGCTTGTACATGTACAATGTTTTAGATTTGACGCATATACATAGATACCTGTATAACCTAAAAATTGATAGGTAACGTGTATAGCGTTTTTAAGCATGACGGATATACATGTTTTTTATTTTATACTCGACAGCCTGTATAAAAATTGTTACTAGAATGGCGTATAAGTTTGGAAGCAATGCCATACAGGAATAGTAAACATATACAAAAGTTTATACTTGAACAACGTACATGTATACAATTTCCTGTACACATATTTGCGCTCCGTATGTACACACAAGTAATAGGTACAGAGTAGATTCTACACCCTTGCAAATTTTCACGTTGCCCTGTCGTTCATACATTGTTTACTACGAAGATATATAGGGTTTGCATATAGAAAGCTGTATATACATATATTTGTATGCTTGTACATTTGTAGATAACAAATGCATAGTCTTAACTTCTGGTGCTACAGCATTTGGGACCTGTAATATACATTGTATACACATAAACTACTGCACTAGTATAGGGCGCAGGCTTATAACTACAGAACGTACATATGCGCGTATGTAGCTAAACGTTGTTTCATGCGCTACGAGCTGTATAGTTATGTTTATGAAACTTCCATATATACTATATACATGGTAGATTGCAATAGTTGTGTAGTAAACGAGAGAGCCGAAATAGCACAAATAGGTACTGCCACAAGAGTCATGTACCTTACGTGTTGGGAATGGGGAGCTAGGAGTTGCTGTTGAAGACCGAAAAGGAGCATTCTCTATGCGAAATATTCTGCATTACTCTCACGTTTAGCCCTTCCAACTCCTACGGTTGTAATAAGTAATGTGGCCGTATACGGGAAATATACCCGCGCGAAGGAATCCATAGTATGTACGCGTGTATTCAGTGCTTTGGGGTTCCATGTACACTTGAGGAGCGCTATATTCTTGGGGTATACTAGGTTTATAGCATGCTTGAATAGCGTTATATACTGCCTTGGTATACATTTTGTTAGCTTTATACTGCTGTGGTGCATATTTTTATAGCATTTTAAGATGTCAGTTTATGTAGGGCTCCCTATAGTGTGGCACTGTACTGCTTTAGAATACAATTATGTAGCCCTATGTACCAATTATACCTATACCTGCTTTGTGTAAAAGTTAGCGTTGTGGATATGTATACGTTTAGACAGCATTGCACAGCCTCAAGAAACATTGGGTTAGCATTGTACAACTTTGATATACATCCAGTTAGTATTGTATAGCCTCAATATACATTTCTATATTATTCCCTATATGCTATAGCGTATTGTGCGCCTTCAAAACACACTGGATAACACGGTAAACGCCTATAGATGTATGCACAATAATTCAAGAAATACCTCCCACAGAATAACATGGGTATGTATAGATGATGCATGGTAGCACCATAGGAAACTGCCTTAGTAAACTGCCTTGGGAATGTACAACAAATGGAATTCAGCCATATACATATGTATATATGTAATATGTATGCATATAATGTCAAGGGGTAAATACATAGGAGGTTACATCCATAACCTATGAGTAAGACGAAGTGTAGGAGAAAAGCAGAGTGGAATACATAGTGAAGAAAGCAGCAGAAGCAATACTAAAGCAAAAGCGAGAGAGAGAAAGAGGTAACAAGACAGCAAATTTCACTTATTCTCTCCTTCTTAAGAGCTTCATATATAGTTCTATAACACTGTATACACGTATAGTGTACATAGTTTAGATGTTGTAAAGCTTTCCCTATCTCTATTTCCCTCGTTTCCCTATCACTAGCTTCTCTATCCTTCCTTCTCTATACCTCCAAGTCGCAGTCTTCCCCCGAGTCCCTGTCTCCCAACCATTGATCCGAAAGTGGGTGAGGCGAGGAGCCAAATAGGAATGTAAGAGAGAGAGAGCGAGAGAGAGAGAGAAAGATAGAAAGAGTGAGTGAGCGAGAGCAACGAGCTTGGCCGAGCCAAGCCGGCCCTCACACGTACACTTTTGCCTTTCTCCCGCATTCTCTGGCATTACTTCAAAACACGTCCACACTTTATACACACTTTGGGTTCACCGTGTACATATCGTTCTCCTTAATACATTGCTTTAGCCTCGTCGTCGTCTTCTTACGACTGTGTTAATGTATGTAGGGCAGCCAGGCTTGTTATTGCTTTCATACTGTTGTACTTGTATATGCCAATTTATATTATTTTTTATACGTCAAATTGTGTACGGCAGAATTTGGAGGGTGTGTATATGCGGGAGTTATACCGTGAGTGTATATGGGGACTTTATACTGTGAGTGTATATGGGGACTTTATACAGTGAGTGTACATATAGGGAAACTTTATATGAGTGTGTATATTGGATGTATGTACGAGTGCATGTATGTATATGTAAAATTTATAATGTGTTGATATAGCAAACTTATATGGCAAGTCGACAAGTCTATGTGCGTTATGTCTGATTACATGTTTAGAGGTTGAGTATGTTTGCGCGTATTAGGGGATGTCGTTGTGCACGGTAATATACCAAATTTAGAACTAAATGCAAGTTAGGCTACATATATGTGCAATGCTAGTATGCTCTATGGAGTAGGATACCTTGGATAGGATTATACTCTCCCAGAGTAAATTACTTAGCGGGTACACATCCCAGAAGCAAAAGTATATCAGCCGCGGTGGTAAGCAGTTCGATGCCATTCCCCGTCGCATCCTCAACCTACATACCCACTAGTCACTGGAGCACTTACTCATACAGTCAGTCAATTGCTACTACGCTAGGAAGGTAGTATCTCTATATACTTATACTATTACTGGAGGAGTAGTTGAGGAGAAAGGTATCGTTACTCTCTTTTGGCAGGTATAATGAAAGACATAGAGGTTTCTTGAAACCTTTGAGTTCCCCACACCGCTGAGCCTCTCCGTCTTCCTCTTCCATGTGTATGAATAATACACACTAAAATTTATGTATCCATCCATGCCGTAATAGCTGTTGGTGAAAAAAGTAAAAAAGCGAGGAAGAGCGAGAAAAAACGAGATAGACACGCGGGGGAAAGCAAACGAATGAACCTAAGCCATATAAATAGAGTATCAGTTTCAAGGAGGTTAATCTCTTCCAATGGCTTCGTATATACATAAGGTTTACATAGTGTATGTATGTACATGCATGCTACAAGATACTACGGCGGATTCTTTACAATTAGGAAACTCCTGCAATGTATCACTCACGTCTCCTTTATACAGACAACCACCAACACGGAGGAACATATACACAATATTCGGACACCGCAAATATGAATCTTTACTGGGTCGAACCTTTATCTACCTACATATACCGGGACGACCAGTATTTGTATGTCCAGCATAACACAGTTGATTATAAAGGAATTGAAATTCTATGCTACCGCTTTCCCCGCATGAATTTCAATTTCCCATTGGGATGTACACATTTGCATCTCTCATTATTTCTGGATATGCCGGGTGCAAATATGTACAACGCCGGCAAAACCTATGCACTAATTTGTAGATATCGCTATTGAAGAGGCAAATGCAACTATCGTCATAGTTGTTAAAACGCAAACATGACTACTGTGACAAGATATTTCACAAATATGGAAAACAAAACTGATGACTATGTCCTTTAAAAGCATGGTATATTGTTTAAATTGTTTAGTATAGCGCTTATACGACAAGCAAAATCCACTGTTGCTATGGAAACTATACTGCTAATAATAAGTCATTGCATGTTGTAGAAAGGGGAAATATTCCAGCAGTTTCTACCGCGATATGTGCAATTGCAATGGTAAATAAACGGGATAGTCACTTTTACATTCCAAACTTTAAAAAAATATTCGGACGCTGTAGTCATTCTTATTGCATTTTCGCAACTTCGGAGATAGTTATATTTTTCTTTTAAATGACGATATGTTAAATATGTCCGCATTTTTATTTATCACGTTGGGCATACTTATTCATCAGGGAATTTTGTTTCCGGACAAAACGCGTGACTTTTAACTTATCATCGCGGGTCGAACTGAAATGGTACATAGCCAGGAAAGGGTTGAACGAGTAGCGGTAACGAATTTGTTGAAACTCTTTCAAGATTAAAGGATATATTCACTCCAATACATTTCACATATGTATATTTGTTGACTGATACATATATTGAATATGTTAAGGTATAACTCCAACCTATACATACGTTCACCATGTTAAAGTTGAATTTATATATCTTTGCGTATAGGCCCAATGTTTAAAACTATATGCTGACTGCACCAAAGCCCAGGTATACGGAACAAGAACTGTGCTAAGAGCACTGACATCAAGATTTACACAGACACCTGTACTATTAGCAACCGAGTGAGAGAGAGCATCGGCGTAAATTTGAGCAGTCTCTATATTCCAAGTGTGTGAGAAGAAGCGAAGCCTGGCCTAATGTAATTATGTTTCACACAGTGAAACTACTACAGCGAATGGATGGAGTGTATCGCTTACGATACAAAATTTTACGTACACATTTAACAAAGACCATAAATACCATAGATATACTCTTACCATCATGTGCACCGTGTGGATTATATGCGTCGTATGCATAACCCGTTTACTCAGATTACTTTTACTTAGGCTAGATTATCCCACAGCCATATATACGCTCCGCTCCGCGATGCTAAGCAATCAGGGGTTTGCATGATCATATCCTGCAGATCCTTTTTTGCGTTAATACCTAAATTAAAACTTGTGTCATGACTCTCGTTCTTGCTCTCAACATAATCCCATTACCTTATTTCTATACGTAAATTATTTTAAATAAATGAATAAATGCAAAATTAGTACAAAATAAATGCAAAATAAATACAAAATAAATACAAAA
>JAQGAK010002549.1:0-19621 GCA_034696945.1 Lipothrix lubbocki
TACGCGCGATATTTTAACCAGCGATAAAATCTCCGGCGATATTTTATCCGCCTTTGGGCGATAATTTCTCCGGCGAAGTTTTCGCCGCTACGTTTTCTCCGGCGAACAAATCACAGGCGAACTTTTACCCGCACACGATTTGTAAACCTCAATTTGAAAAATTTGAAAAATTTCCATGGATACACGTGTTCCCTAACCCGAACACCCATATTGTTGCCTCGACCTATTTTGCACGTAGAACACTCTGGTATAGTTTATTTGACTGTAGAGATAACTGTTTAGCCAATAAAAATTAAAAACCCCAATTTCTCCCCAAATTGTCATCTTCCATGGCAACTTTTGTCGTCAATAACTCAATAACGGTGCGACATACGGCCAAACGGTTCTCGCTGTTAAATTCCTTATGGATTTCCCAATTTTATTGATACCCATGTGTCCCAGTATTGCACTTTGTGACAAAAAAATATTGTGGCAAAACAATATAGTTGTTCTCTTATAACTCAAAAACTAAACTTCCAAATAACAAATATAATGCATACACAAGATCCCCTGCGAGTACTAATCATGCATGCAAAATTTCATATGGCTAGGCCAAAAACTCTGGGTGTAGATACAAAACGAAGGCAAATTTGTCAAAATTTGGAATTTTGAAAAATTCTCATAGATACGCTTGTTTCGTAGCAAAAACACATAAATTGCTCCCTAGACCAATTTTGCACGTAGATTACGTGAAGTTTATTTGGCTGTGGGGATAACGGTTTAGCCAATAAAAATTAAAAACCCTAATTTCCCCCCAGCTTTGGGGTTTGAGGATTTTTAGAAATATAGGAAAACTCCCGAACCGAACATAATGGCTTGCGCGGATGTTCTTTTGGTCCAACAAATTTTTTGAGCTCAAAAGGCGTCGGAATAATTTCCTTTGAAAACCAAAGATTTTTTCAAATTCACGATTATGTCGAAATTTTTACTTCCACGACAACTTGTATCGTTAATAAGTCAATAACGGTAAGACATACGGCCAAATGGATTTCACAATTAGATTCGATATAACATTTTGAATTTTATTGATACCCATATGCCCCAGTATGTCACTTCTTACCATTTCAAAAAAATATAAATGATTGTTGCCCCCGATTTTTTTCAATTTTTTGGGTTGTTCTCTAATATTAATAATATTATTATTATATGATCGGGCTCGATAGTATAACTGTGTCGATAGTTAAAAGTTACGATGCTGCGCAGTCGACTTCCAACTATTGCAAACCTGATTGATTCCCAAAGGAAAATAATAAATCAAAGAACCCTGCTGCCTCTAGAAATGCAAGTAGGTCCTTCTGTTTGAGTTTGGAAACTTGTTTTTTGCTGCGTTCTGTCGCTCCCAAATGGACCATCCGAGTCCCAATAAAAAAAGGACAGTTCCTAACTAGATTTAATAAGGTCTCCTCAGTATCATCACAATAGTGACTGTATTGTGGTAAACTGGTTAACCCCATTATGTGTTTATGTCTATTTAATAGACAATGACCAGTATAGGTATATACCAGTCTTCTTGTATTGCTCTTATTGAGCTTGGTTCTTTTTGCATGGGACGCTCTGACATAGTCTTTCACCGTCCGAATGCAGACACTTTATGGTACAGGAAGTTCCGGCTCAGGCCCAAAAAGCGCTGAGCCAGAACCCCTGTTTGCAATAGAGTCCGGTTTGTACATTACCTTCCAATTGAGAATGTTCTGGAATCCAATGTAATATAGCATTGTTATTTTCTCCGAGTTTATTAAAACTGATATGACATTCATGAACCTATTTAGAATTAGTCCATTTCTTGTCAAGGATTTGGAGTCTACTTGCACTATCCGTGTAGAAGTTAATCTCACGGTTTTTGATACCATGACTATCTAAGCAGTTAGCACCAGTCAGAAGACCATGTATCTCCGATTGAAATACGGATGGAAAAACACCCAAAGATGAGTGTCTGTCCATCACGTATTCCCTATCGATTCTGATGGTAACACCGCTGCCAGCTTTACTACCTTCCAACTTTGAGCCGTCCGAATAGCATGCTCACTCAGACCATAATAACCGATCAACCACCCATTGATCGGGGTTAAAGGTCCGGTCAACCGTATAGGACTTACTCTTAAGATCCCTCACTTGAGACCAATTCGAAGGCATCAATAGAACAGGCAGGTTATCCGCCCAGTTCTTGACGACAATCGCTTGTTTTTGGATACTTAGTCACCCAAGTATTCCTTAATAAGTAAATTCTACAGAAAAACAATACCACAAATGTTTAAGAATAGAGTTCTTAATTTTTGCATGCATTGACATTAAAGTAAGTTGGCTTTTGGTACACTAAGACGTTAGCCACGCGTGCAGTTGGTTCAGATCCTTCGCCGACGGTATATGCCTTTAAGTGATTATTTAAAAACATTCGCTGTTATTAAAATTATTAAAACTTTATTAATTTAATATAAATTAATTTAATTCACGTAACCATTTAAAAATTATAAATTAATTTAATTAAGCTGATTCAAATTAACATTAACAGCATACTACGCTGCAATTGCAGCTTGCACAATAATGAGTAACACTTTTTGCAGTTGCTAATATTGCCTTAAGTTAAGGAAATCAAAAATTAACTTGAATTATTAAATTTAATTTTAAATATCCGCTTTCAGTTGGGATGTGCAACAACCAACGTATATAGTTACCTATTGATATGACATGACTATACTAACTTCCCCTGCTGGAGTAACAACGAATTAGCGCTGAAATTTGTGATAATATAAGGCTATACGCAATAGCAATGTATGTTGTATAGACACGTAAGTTCTGTATTTACACTACTGTACTAGTGCCAGAAATGGTTTATTATCAATGCACTACTGTACTGTACTTGCGCTAAAAACTATTTAACAATACGTTACTGTACTGTACATTCGTTTACCACGGCGCTAACATTTCGCTACTGTACTGTATTGGAAGTGGTAGCTCGTTTGGCAATGCACTACTGTACTGTACTTGCTCTGCCTTTAGAGCGAGCGATACTGTAACAATACTGTATATTGCCAACACTGTAGTCCAATATACAGTACAGCCTGGACCACTGTGTATATGGTAGCTCTCCCTATAGTACCACTTTTAAGCCAGCCCTATACATATTGCATGGTTTTCACTCTCTAAATAAGGGCTTTCATAGTAGTGCATATTTTTCTATAGAAGCGCAAATTAGCACGCATATGGAGCCTCTTTCTATGGTAGCATACCGAAGAAAATTCGTTTTAAATTGTTCAAATACGTACAAATCTTTTTTCTAAATAGATATCTACTTTATAGTAATTTTAATAATTTAAAATCACGTTTGTGACAATAAACAAGCAAATCGTATTCCCGATGGTACTTGTAACGCAAATACCGTAGCGGCAACAGCGAAACAAAGTTTATTTATTTCTCTCTAAACTTTATTAGGTGTTCTACGTTTTAAATACCAATTTAGAAATTGATATGAAAAACTAGAAATATCTAATAAAATCTAAAATATTAATAAAGTAAAATTGTATTCTAATAAAAAATGAATAACATTTTTTATTTTATAGCATCGTGATAATAAATTTTTACATATACATTTGGTTTATTGTTGATCGCTTTAGTAGAGATACATATAATTTTGTAGTATTTTTATTACAAATGTTTGTGAAAAATCCAGTAGGACATTGTTGTAATGTTAAAACGTCAGAAATTGAGATTTGTTATAAAGATGGGAATGTGTTGCAGTTATTGGCACTGTAGTAAAGATCATCAACGTATTGGATTGTAAACCATGCAGTAACCAAACAAATACATTTTTCGGGCATTTTGTGTGATATTCTTTATAAAGGAATATTCTATATAGTAGCAAGTAGCACTATTGGCCTGATCTATGACCGAGACTGAGGACGACTCCACTGTATACACTGGAACCTCGCTATAGAAGGCCTCCATATAGGAGAATTCTCTCTATAAGAAATCCTTTGGGCTCGCATGTCATACATGGTTATATGCATACGAGCCCACTTTATAAGAGAATTTCTATATAAGAGGCAGATTTTGGTGATTTATAGCGTTCTCTTATAGCGAGGTTCCAGTGTACTATATTATAATAATTCTATTGATTTGCTAATAATCATAATCTATCTAGTTTTTCTTTTTAACTGTCGTGCAGAGCATATTTTAACTTGGTTAGGGCTGTGTGCAAAAATTTGCCTGAAAGGGCAGAAATGTAACGTTTTGAGGGACAACCTTACCTAATTTAAGAAAAATAAAATGGGGCGTGTGCGCCTTTTTTCACACAGTTAACATGTTAAAATAGGGCCTGCGTGTCGTGGTACATAAGAATGGAATTGATTTCATCATGATTGATTCTATCTTGTTTGTTGAACTGTCGTAAGAGGAACGGAATTGTAGAATTAAAAACAAATAATTTCATTAAATAGACACCTATTCCTTGTTTTTTTACAATTCGAAAACGAAACCTGGCGAATTTTAGGAGTTTTTTTCAAATTGTATTGTGTTTGTTTTTAGCCTACTTAACACAGAATCAAGATTGTAGTTACCTAAAGTGTCACAGTAAATCTGTTTACATTTATCCCCGTGATAATAGAAAGACATCTTTTTTCAATTCTTACAATTCTGTTTCGTTGTGTTTTGTTTTTTTACTCCATACAGGGGCTGCATATTTTAGGATAACACGAATGTAAGCCTTATAAATAATGACTAATTCTTAAGGTGTAAATTTAAACTGTTTTAGTTTTTTTGCATAAATATTCCTTTGCTCGATTTACTTACAATGACATCAATAAGAATATAAGTTGTTAATAGCAAGATTTTGTTGACGGCCAGTAACTCCTGCATTTGTGATAAGTTATAAATTATGATTAAATATTAAAGTATAATGAGTGGCATTGTATATTGATGTTTAAAAGCCGTTTACAATTTGTAAACAGTCATGGCACTTATTCCTTTAGAATTCTTCAACATTTTGCGTGGTAATTATTATATATTTTAATTGAGCTTACAAGAAAAAACCGCCGGGCATCCATGAATCAAACTGATTTTTAATCTGACGCGATCCGATGGAGAAATATTTGATCAGTCGAGCGGCAGATCTGATGCGACGGATTATCCGAAAATGTCGGATTAGGTCGATTCAAAATAATAATCACCTTAAAATTCCGGATTAGATGCGGATCGAAATCGACAATTATCCTATCAGTAAGGAGCATTAAGAGGGTCTCACTTTCATCTTCCGTAAGCAAAAACATCTACATCTGTAAGCATTTTCTTCCGCAGTCGTAACAATTATCAACACTCAGTCGCCTTTTTATTCGTTAGGATCTCCTCTTCCGTAGAAATAATCCTAACGGAAGCGAGTTGAAACCACGATTCCCAGTTTTCGATTTTCAAGTTTACAGAGCAAAGTTAAATATTGCGTAAGCCAAGGTTTGTGCGAATAAATGGACTGACTCGAAGGATAGTTCCATGTTGAACTCTATCCTTGTGCTTTGCTTTTGTTCCGAACCCGTAAAGAATACGATAATCGCTCGGCTGGACCTATTACCGTAAGGGTAGCTAAAAATCCAATTTAGCCTACGATTTTTTGCCATTAATCCCGAAATTGCATTGCTTTACTTCCTCATGTCTACAGTCAACAAATCTTCACTGTACAACAAACTAAAGCTGGTTATTGGTTGCCAGGATGTCCTATTGGTACAGCTGTTGTTGTCTTTGAAAACATTTGCTTATAAACATGTAACAAAAAAGGCAAAGTGGTGCTTGCCTTTCTGGGGTTCAAATTTATAAAACTATTCACAAAGGATTACAAACATCCCACCCAAATTCAGATGATTTGATCCAAAAACAACAAAAATGATGTTATCGAGACCAAAACGCATAACGTAGTGTTGTGCTAAATATAATTAAATATAAAAGCATTGTAGTGATAATGGTTATTAACGAGAATTAAGTAATTATTGTTTATAATTATGATTATTTCCGTTACTTTTAGTAACTATTTTTTTGCTTTATTCAAAAACCACGTATTTAATTTAATAATAAGTATTGTTAGCAGCATTACTGCTGCTTTGTTGACGCACCGTCCATTTACCCCAGTAACCGCGTCACGGCTCTCAGTCATGACGTGTGTACATATGCAAAGACACACAAGTTTTTCTCCCATCTCACTCTTTTCTAACTCATCGACCACACTACCGCCGACGTGTCAATTCCAGAATGTTCAATTCTAGAATCAATTCCCTTCATAATCATTGCTAATAAATAGAAGGAACATTCGATCACTCTGTAACGTCAGCTACCTCGCTGTTAATAAGCGCCATGTTTTACATGTTGATTTGCACTAACGCTATATTCTCCATTCTAAATTCACTCAGGGATATTAGCACTGCAGAGTTCAGCAAGACTCATTTGGTTATTTGCGCCCGATTAATACACAAACTTTCTTTTAATATCTCCGTGATTTAAATTGAATAAAATATTTTCCATTTATTTTATTCGTTAAATTAAATCAAATTACTAAGAATACCTTCCACGTTTATTAGAGTTCATAATTTTGACATTCCTTTTCCAATTTCATCTATCAATATTTATTTTGTATTTAAGATTCAAAATTTCTAATTTATTTACAATCTTTCCATGTTCATATGGTTATGTTAAACAAGTCGCACCACCGTGTATAAGCTTGGTTGTTGTAAATGCATACTTAATCTTTTTAAAAGTCAAGACTTAACTAAAAACATAAAGCGGACCGGATTAATTCCTAAATTACACTCCTTTTAGAGAGCATATAAATGGAAAATGAAGACCGAATTTTGGCGGTTATACTATCTTGCACTGAATATTCAATATGATTCTTGAATAAAGTTTTTTGTTCCAATGATTGTTAAATGCAAAGCATTTATACCACTTTGCATCGATATGATGTTGGTTACACCATTTCGCATTTACAAATTTTAGGGGATACCACCTTGCCCTTCTAACGGCAATATGCGTTTATTTACCTGCAAGTCAGTAAGTAGTGGAAACATTTGCAACCTTAATAATATAATGTTTCATTCTTACAGAGAAGACTTGGGGGGACTTTGTCAAAACGCATTGTTTAACGCTTGGAATAGCTGCCTTCGTAATGGTTTATTCTTCAACCATTGGGTTTGTTGCTTTATTTTTGGCCCTTAATTATCTTGGGTGTGTGGTGATCAAACCATTACTGAAATATTTTTCCAAAAGGTACAAAAACCCGAAAAAATTTGACAGGTTTGACCCGAAACCGTAACGTGGTGTTCTGCTAAATATGACTAAATATAAAAGCATTGTAGAGGTTATGATTATTAACGATAATTAAATACATAATTATTATTTCTGTTACTTTTATTTACTATTTTTATGCTTTAATTAAAAGGTAGTTGCAGGCTAGGATCTATTACGCCAGGACAAGTACATACCTAACATATGTCAATCGTTTTGTGTTTAATTCAATATATTTAATAATATAAGAAGGGAAATGTATAATAAATATTTTGCTCTTACCGAGAAGGCCTTTAGAGTTTTAAAACAAATACTGCTGTTGTTTTTATTAAATTTTATTCTTTTTTATAACCATTTATATATATTTGTAAATACTGTGGGGAGTAAATACAATACTGTTTTCATACATGTGTGTCCCAAGATGAATAAGGACGAGCCAACAAGTGTCATTTAGAAATTTTTTCAGATTTATAGGTTCAGTAAATAATCTTTACTCATGTAAGTCTGCTGAATTAAAGGCAGAAGTTTTTTATTTGTTTTATTTTGAATATCTAATTGTAATTTGTAACTACTGTAAAAAATTATTTTTGCAAAACGTGCATTTTTTAATGGGGAATGTTGATTTTCCAATTCATACTTTATATAATAATATTTATAATATTATTTGTTTAGGTATCGGCTCGTCAGCGCTTACCCTAATTTAATTACAATACTATACAATACGTTTTAAATTCAATGCAGATTGTCATGTAAACTGATTTCACATTAAATTAATTTGTTTCTATTATTTTTACTATTTTTAAAAATTATTATTATAATTACTACAAAACTAAATTACTTTATATATGGTCTTGTATTGGGGTACACTGTGAATAGGTAAAATTGTATAAATTTCAATTATTAAAATAAACAAGGTTATTTTAAGGTCTAATTTGTTCTTCGACGAATGCTCAATTAGTTGCTGCAACAAAATTATTTGATTTTAAAATTAATTCTACAATGCTATAGTGTCGTTCATAATTTATGCCATTAATGTCACTTTTTGCCATTAATGCCACCTGGCATGTCATAAATTCAATTTTGGTAGCATAAATTCAACCCTGGCTGATATGATAAGTAAACGCTAAGTAAACCCTTTGTAGAGGTTTAACGTCAGGATAGCCAGGGATTCCAGGTAGGCTTAGCTGATGTTCAGGGCGAGTATCGCACGCTACATTGGCTAATTGCGGAAGGCTAGGGCCAAATCTTCCTTGTGCTTCCTTTTTTGCTTGCAGCTATACTACTATTAAATGTATCGCCATATTTTAGTTTTGAATTGGCTGGCCGTTTACGTTCAGTACGAATATTTTGGCAGTTGCAATAGAGATTGCAAGACTGAAGGCCGGTCGTACAGTATCAAAGCAGTGAAAGTTATTTCTGTTCAGCTGTAGTCACGACAGATATTAGTTTTAAGTTCCGAGAAACATTCTGTGCTGTTGAGTGCAACTTAGGGTAGCAACGGGGTCCTTTGTTTTTATCCAGTGCAGGGGGTGTAGAAGAATCGCTGTCCTGACTGGATTCTTTTAAAAGTCTATCTTCTTCTTCTCGTCAGATTTTATCGTGTCGGGAAGTAGCGCTGAGCCTCTGTACCTCGCTAGAGACTTGGTTAAAGTTGATATCTTAAACGTCGATAAGGTCACAGCAAAGTGGAGCATGTAAATTGTAATTGACCATTTTCTTTTTTTTCACAGTTAAACACCTAATTGTGTAAAATAGTTTTGGGTGCTGATGAGTTCTGTAATAGCTGATGATTTACGTTTGCAGAAAGCTGAAGACAGGGTGAACGAATAGTTTATGATGTTGAAGTTTTAAAATATTTCCCAAGTATGCGTGTAATTATATAATTAATTTCCTTAAGTTTTTTGGACATTTTTTGGTGTGCCTTAGTCAGCATTTACTCGGCTGTTTTAATAGTTATCTTCATTTTGTGCTGAAGTAAGGAAATTGCAAAGAGGTGGCAGTTGTGTATTGATGTTCGAAGTATTTCAGTTTCTTTAATTTATTTCTGATTTTTAGCTGTTAAATGGCAATCCCTGAATTACCTACTGATTCCAATGAGCGATAGATAGTGATTGTGCCAAAGGTACAATTTGAGTTAAGAGCGCGAGTACTTGGGCTGCTGTAGGATCTTTGATCAACGATCCTTGGGTGTGAATAATAATAATTAATATAAAAACTTTAGTTGAATATTCTGACTCTGAGGATACCCTTTATTAATATAGGGTATCATTAAAGCCGGACCACAGTATTCCTGATCTAGGCCTGAACAAGTTTCAAAAGCGGCTAAATCCTTTCAATATCACCCTAATATTATAAATTCAATCTAGTACTATCGTATTGTAACAAGCAAAGTTCCAAATCCCGCAGAGAAATTTGGTTTAGAGGGCAGGTAATATAGGTCACCGACAAAATCTTTCGGACCAACCTAAAATTTTTTTAAATATTTTCTCATTCATGTGTGTTTAGAAATGTTCTTACTATTGGTAAAACAGATGAAAGACTAATCATTAAATGAGAGCTGTATTCAATTTAATAATTAGGTGTCAACAAATCAAGCAAATATGTTGTACTGACAACAATTTGTATCTACCTTAAATTATATGTAACACCAATCTTCATCAGTGTGAATGAATGTTTATGTATATTAGCGGTAATCGAACTTTTTATAATTTTCCCTGCCCTTTAGAGGATATATATTTACTTATTCAACGCTTCGTAGATAAGTTCCTACCTGCTTGGAAGGGTCCTTTTAGGATCCTCAGTCAAGTGAATCCTGTCACTTACCTCGTTTCTGATGAGCGCGTGGACATCTTGCGCCGTCAGAAACCGTTCAGGGTTGATGTTCAAAACATGAAACCATACTTGCCACCAGCAGAATTTCTTTCTGACGATGATTCATCTGACTCTCCTTAATTTTTTCCACCAAGTGAGAAGTCGGAAGATAACATTGCTGCAATTCATGCCAAATCTCCACTAATTATGAAAACACCAAGGTGTTTATCCAACTTAGCATCTGGCTTGCATAATATAGTTGTCGATACCACCGTTCTTTCTCCTAATCCTTCACCTTTACCTCGATCTCTTTCTACTTCCTTGTCTCATCTGATACCGTTGAGAAGAAGTGTAAGTAAGAGAAACATTTCAAGGCGTTATCTTAATCATTGCGCATTTTCGAATTTTTTTCAGATGGAGTCTGAGTCAGACCTACTGTCCCTCCATGCTGATGAGAGCATGTCGATCGCCCTTCCGCCTGAACAAGAATTGGATCTCCTGAGCTCTCTACCATCTTCTCCATCATTACCTTCTTCAACCGTAGCTCCTCTTGATCGCCTGTCGACGGAGTTGGAAACTCTTACGGTCTTACCCGAGGCTGTAGTGATTCCTCCTCCTCCTAGGTCTGTGACCTTTAGTCCAGATCAGGTGATTGAGATTCCGTCTCCACACAAAGCCCCACCACCGTTCTTTATAGAGATCGTGTCGGATGAGGTCCCGGAAGCGCTGGTCAAGGAGCCTCAGAAAATCGTCATCTGCTCTGGTTCAACTCCTACTGTTCTGCCTGAGCTGGAGTTCAAAAGACCTTTCCTCCCGCCAAGTTTTGGCCCGCTTCCGGCGCGCCCTTACACCCGTGAGGACCTCCGGAGGGTGGAAGTTAACTCCGTCAGAACGGAGGTCAACCCGGTCGCCACTGCTCCCGCTCAGAAAAATAAACGTCGTCGTATCAAGCACCACAACTGGGGTGCCAAGCGTCAATTGGCAGCAATGTCTTCTGCACCTCCCCCGGTACCCAAACCAAATGCCCCCGTCAGAGCCGAGCGGATAGAGAAGAATCGGCACAAACCGGCGCCAGTGCCCATCGTCCGTCATCCCCCGTACGGGACGGGCGGGAAAAGCATCGTCGCCATAAATCGTTGCGAAGCGATTATCGGCAGGAGGCGAGGGCGGGACCTTCCCATAGATCCTCCTTACCCAACAGGTCACTCTCTAGGGACATGCACCAGAAAATAAAGAGGACCTCGTTGGAGTGTACCTCCGAAGATCAGGCCGACCTCACCAGGTACGCTCCGGGCCCAAACATGGTCACCTGCCAGCATTGCCAAGGTAGTAGTAAGAAGATCCCGTACTCGGTCGCCTTCGCTCCTAAGAAGAAGAAGTACTGTTAGGATCATCGCCGGAATCCCCACCACTAAACCCCCTCTCCCTAACCGGGTAGATGAGACAGTAACTTATAGTTACTGTCTTGTCTTCATCCTTGCCATCCTGTCAACAATCTCGACTCGCGCAAATAAAAACGCGCAACCCGGAATTGTTGGCTCCTCTTCTTTTTTTTCTTCTCTTTTACTTTTCCTTATAATATACTTATACTTTTTTTATTCTAAACTTAAAACACATTTATTACTCCATTTTGTTTTCACGATTTTCATTCATTCAATCTCATTCATACATTGTTCTCTTGATTTGGATCTCATTCATTCCTTAATTGCTAAATAAAACTAACCTAATTGTTCTTAAAAACTATACTAAAACTACCTACTGCTATTATTGCACGGTGTTGTGTGGAACTCACATACTAACTTATAATTAATATCAGAGTTTTCGTGATTGTGCTTATACTAACTTATTACTTAAAACTACATACTATACTAACTACTTAAGTACTACTTATTACTATCTACATCTAAACTAATAACTAGTAAAGCTAGTTAGCATCCTCGGCTCATTATCATCGTCATCCTCTCTCATCCTGACCTCCTGGCATCTTAATATATAGCAAACATATTATTAGCGTGGTTTATTTTTAGCCATTGAGTTACATACATTATCCATACGCTTTTAAGAATATTATGGATCTCGAATATATTGCAGTGTTCATTAAAAACATTTTGCTTTTGTATGTACATAACACAACAGTTAGCAACAATTCACGTAATTATTACACGTTTTTGCCAATATGACTCCTGTTGTGCGTACATACGCTAAATTTTGCGACAAGGAGCTATGTGTAACGAAAAATAATACATGTGTGTTATGAGCAGAGTCCGATAGGAAAATTTATTATGGGAATATAACTTTTAAATTTTCCGCGTATTTATGCTTGATTTCAGTAAAATGTGAGTAAAATTTAATTAAATTATAAAATAAATATTTTTTAAACCTAATTAAAAATAATGAATATTGCGTATACACTGGAACCTCGCTATAAGAGAACGCTTTAAATCACCAAAATCTGCCTCTTATATAGAAATTCTCTTATAAAGAGAGCTCGTATGCATATAACCATGTATGACATACGAGCCTAAAGGATCTCTTATAGAGAGAATTCTCTTATATGGAGGCCTCTTATAGCGAGGTTCCACTGTATTGACTATATAGGAAATTTTTACGTATTTGCAGTATGTACTGACGAAGAGCTTGTATTTTTAAATAGTTAATTAAACTTGTCTATACATATAACATGTACAGTGAAAGCTATTTATAACGGCACAAATTGACCGTTATACAGAAGTGCTCTTATAAGGGTAAAAAAACAAAAGCGCCTCGCGCACTTGTTTTTTGCACAGTTTTAGGTTTTTCAATTTTGCGTGAAAATCGGTATGGAAAATAACAATTTGAAACTCATTGCTTCTAGGGTAACCTTTTGTGATTTTGAAACAGGGTCACTTTGAAAAAACAAATGTTCCTAAAAGATGGAAAAGACCTTATTCATACATTTTGAATGTGTAAACATGAAATTTGTCGTCTTTTGCTTAGTTTCTAAATTTGTCTTAGCTAAATTTTCAGCTTAGAATGGGGAGGGTTAAGATTATTAGATGCATATTCATATTCAAAATTTTGTTATGTAAAAATAATTATCCTTTGACAACGAATTTCTGCGTGGCATAACAATGACTTGCGGTGTACATTTCAACGAAATGCTGGTGCTATTCCTAAAAAACTTGATTTTAATAATAATTAATATTAAAATGATTTTATTATGTAAGCATTTATGCATTTTTACAGGTGCAGTTCAATTAATCACGGCCGTAGCGCATTTAAATTACATATTCAAGTTTAAATTGTTTATTCACTCATAATGGAAAACACATACATATATGTTAGCATGAATCCCCGGAAAATAATTTCCTGTAGAAAATCCAGAGAATATAAAATAATATACACACATGTATGTACATTACGAAGTTTAGAAGTCCAAAATTGTATGTCAATAAATCATTCGTTGCGGTTTACCTTGTGAAGCTCGAAAGCTGACTCAAAGGGTTTTACTCTCGGAAGTTCGTACAAAAATATTATTGTCTGCTGTCACTGTCCACAGACAATATTTTTTGTGTTCATCCCATTTTTTTTTTGCTCTGCGTGAATAATTATTCTCCAATAATTAATCATAATTATATACATTGTATAGTTGGAAATTGTTTAAAATGACGGGAATCATTCCAAGTTTAGCAATCATCCTCCTCCTGAACGCCCATTGCGAAGCATTAAACGTGTTCATGGTGCCAGCATTGGGGAGATTCGCTCGATTAGGAGATATTTACGACGACGCCAAGGAAATTGTCAGCAACCAAAGTGTCTTCAATCGACCGCTGCCTAGAAACCTAACCGAGAACTGGACCTTGCAGGATGTTCCGAAGGTAAAATGGGATGTGATCAGGACATTGGAAGATAAAACCAGACTCCTGAGTGTGGATCCAACGTTCGTGACGAGATTGAAAACTGAATTTCTGAGTATTAATCGCACTTATCGTGGTCAGTTGATGGGATTCGAGTATTTTTTGGATGAGCGGAAGCAAAGAAATCATGCTGAAGGAGCCATTTATATGACCATTCGATTGTTCGAGAGGAGGATTCTTCGGAATGGGAAAACTGATTTACGGCGGTATTTAGGAAAGCAAGAAACTGATATTAGTCGATTGAATATAAATATTCCTGAAGCACGTCCAAATCCGGATTATTACGAAGTTGCCCCAAGTTCATCAAATACAAATCGTGAAGTCATTCGGACAAAAAGGAATGATGTAGCGGATTCATCAACTTCAAATTATGAACGACAATCAGGTAGAAATTATTTCGAAATTGTTCCGACAAATCGAAATCAGGAGTTGGGTTCTGCACTTCGCCATAATGAAATTAGTAGTTTAAATCAAAATCAAGAATTCGGTTCACCAAATCGAAATCAAGAAATCGGTTCATCAAATAGAAATCAAGAAATCGGCTCATTAAATAGAAATCAAGAAATCGGCTCATCAAATAGAAATCAAGAAATTCAGTCCTCAGACAGAAATAAAGAACTTCGTTCATCATCAGACCAAAATCAAGAAACTGATCAATCAATTCGAAACCCAGTTGATCGATCAATTCGAAATCAAGAAATTAGCTCCTCACATCGAAATTCGGAAATTAGTCAAACAAATCGCAACAGCGAAATGAGCGAATTAAATCGAAATAAAGAAACTGCTCCACAAAATCGAAATAATGACTTTACATCATCAAACAGAAACGAATTCAATCAAAGCGCAAACCAGAGATCCTCAAAAGTTTTAACTTCGGACCCTTTAGTGGTCGCTCGAATTGTGTACGGAACTAATTTAGTAATTAAAGTGATAAACGATAACAGTAATCCCGGAGATGATTTAGAATCTTTGATGACGAAATTAAGGAACGAAATAAATTCCACAATTGCCAATCGTAATACAAATACGGGGAGTGACTACAAATTCGAAATCTTCAGTGACACTCCGATTTCAGAAAATATCACCCATTTTTCTCAAATCTCCGACCTCCTCCGGAAGCTTCCAAAAACGTTAACAAGAGCAGGGGCAATTCCTATAGAATATTATTTAATTCGATCATCCGAACTCCTGAATCTTACAAGCAACATAGATTTTGATAAACAAAAATTGAAATCTCTGTATGATCGTAAGACGGATGAGATCCTTGGGTCCAACGGGATGTTCAAACACTTGAGTGATATTTCAGTCTCATCCCAAATGCTCAACGAATTCCAATCCGAATTTAATCGCTTTAACCAATGCGTCCCCCATGGTGAAAGGCTTCGCCTGAACGGATCGATTTCCAGATTTAAAATCCAATGCGTAAATTTCCGAAGACTCGTTCGGAGTTTCGGTGCTCAAACGGATAAATTTAAGTTCATTGAAGAAGTGCGTGGTTCGGACTTTAAATACCTGACACCCGGGTACATTCAAAAATTATTGGACACTCAATACCGAATTTCCAAAAAAAGAATCTTAAACTGCAAGCTTTTTGAAAGCATTGAAATCCAATATGTAGGGGAAGAAAAGTTTATTACAGCGGTTTACGATTTCCGAAACAAATTCCTCGACTCTATGAAGCCCATCATCCTGTTTTATTTCAGTGTAGAATTGCAGCAAGCAAATGAAATTAAATTCGAGAGCAATTTAAAAACATTGACGGCTTTAAAGGAAAATGTCCCTGTGCATCAAATGCTCGTTCTGGATTGTGAGTTCGGAGGGAAGTGCGAAAGCTTTTCGGGGAATGAAACCGTGATTAGTATGTACGTGGGGAACGACATGATTTTTCAGGATGTGGATGCGGATTACCTCAAAGTGCTTGATTACCTCCAAAAATCTGCTAAAAGAGCAAGTTCCACTACGGAAGAAAGCATGATCACGGTTCAGATGGATGAGGATGAGTTCGATAAAAATTCCACCGCACATAGTAATTCCACGGAGAATGAACAAACGAGCACAGTTGTCGTCATTGGGTCCGTCCTTGCGGCGTTGGCGGTCATTTTGGTCATTTTAGTTATCATTGTTTTTACTGCAAGAAAGAAGATCAACAGTTTGCAGAGCGAGATCAGGAAACTTTCTGATGCGGAAGTTCAGCAATTCTTTGAAGGGGATCCGAATTTCGATGCGAGTGTTCCAAATGCCCCTATTGAAGCTCTGCCGTTTGACCGGAAGTATGAGATTGCGGAAGATCACCTTACAATTCGTAATGTTATAAATTTTCGGAATTTAAAAAATTAATAATTTTAAAAGTTTAAACTAAAGCTATTTTTAACCAAAGGAATTTTTTGTAGACAATGGCAAAGTAATTGGATCCGGCCACGCTGGAGTTGTG
Organism: Lipothrix lubbocki; assembly: GCA_034696945.1. Lineage (NCBI taxonomy): Eukaryota > Metazoa > Arthropoda > Collembola > Symphypleona > Sminthuridae > Lipothrix > Lipothrix lubbocki. The sequence continues at coordinate 16,435 of JAQGAK010002549.1, forward strand.
ATGCGTGGTTCACTGCAAGATGACATAGGGAAAATGTTGGAAGTCGCCGTCAAAACAACTCGAGTTGGCTCCGATGTTTGTTATTTCAAGTCTCTCTTAGGGGAGCTAAAGATTCTATCCTATGTTGGTCAAAGCGATTACATTGTGTCGCTGATTGGAGTCGTCACGACAAATATCCAGGATCGTAAGAAATAATTTTTTATTTTATTTAACAAAAATTATTACACTTAAAAACAGCATTTATTTTATAATTTTCCGCGCAATTGAATGTCATTATTACAGTTGCTACATTTATTGCTATTTTTTACTATAGAGCGGATTCTAATTGCTACGGAGTGGTGTCAAAACGGAGATTTGCATCGATTTCTTGTGAAGAATCGGAAGGCTTTCAGCCCGTAACTTGATTTATTTTATCATTTTGTTTGTGTAAAAATTAATATTTACTATATTTATAACAAGCCTTTATGTTTGGATTGATAATATAAATATGAGGGTTTTTCAACGACCTGTATTACGCTTTTAATTGTAAACAAACCTTATACAGTAATTAATTGCTGTATAAAAACAGGAAATTCAGACCACAACCACTGGAAGGTGTGCGAGTTTCTGAGGTCGTCCAAAAGAACTTCAGCACTTTGGATTTACTGCGATGGTCATTGCAGATAGCAAAAGGCATGAAATATTTAGAGGAAAAGAAGGTACGTAATTGAAATATGATGCACTGGATTGTCATTGATGAAATTTCCCAGGAGGAATATATAGACATTATTATTATGTTATTGTGATACAAATTAGGTGATTCATGGAGATGTAGCCACAAGGAATATTTTGTTGACGTTAGCAAATAACGCCAAAATTAGTGATTTTGGACTTTCCCGCCAGCTAATAAAATATTCGCAATACAAGAAAAAGTCTATGGTGACTACAATAAAAAAAAATTTTCTTTTGTACTGGTATTACAATATTTCAATACAAGAACTATTGTATACCGCATACAAAACTTGCATGTCACTCTGAACAATGGATAATAATTATCGGTAAATTATTTAGGATCCACTTCCCTGGAAATGGATGGCTATCGAGTCATTGCGAGATTTGAATTTCTCCCTCCAATCAGATGTTTGGTCCTACGGCGTGACACTATGGGAAATATTCTCTTTGGGCGAGGTCCCTTACCCCGGCCAGAACTGGGATTCAAGTTTTACGGCCAAATTATTGGCAGGAGAGCGACTGAATCGACCGCGATTTGCAAATGCACATATGTAAGCGCTGAATATTAACCCCGTTAAAATAATTTCCCCGTATAGGAAATAATCAATTTTGACGCTTGTTTTCATTACCTTGGATAATTCTTTGTTTAGATACAACATCATGCTAGATTGCTGGTTGTTGGATCCACTGGAACGAACATGCTGTAGTACAATTATCGACCAATTACAGCGGCTACTCGTTGATATGGGTTCATGTGAAACAATGGTGTGAATGTCGGTTTACAGATATTATTTTGGAAATACGGTGGTTGTTTCTAATGAATTGTCACTATGCCGTTTGTGGTTATTACATGGTTTAAATAATGAGTGATTCAAGTTGATTTTAGCAATTGTTCAGTATGCATATATAATAATCATTACATAATTTATTAAAAATTCTCACTTATTTGCAGAGCTGTCCAAATTACATTTCTGCTAATTACAAATTACATTTCTTATTGCTCAAATTACAAATTACATTTTCTTATTGCTCAGATTACTAATTACAAATTACATTACCTGCGATTCGGATTACTAATTACCAATTACAAATTACATTCCTTGCAACTAAAATCACTAATTACAAAATACAAATTACAGAATGTAATTCTGTAAATACTTTTAGACAGACCTGGAGATAAGTCCTCCAATGTGCGAAATATTTTCGTATTCCTCTTCCATCGCCCAATATTTTTACAGCAAGTGTGGCCAATTAATTAATCCTAATTATCAACACCTGCTGCTTTTGTGCTAGATCAGAGAAAATGTTCATGCAAAACTTAGAAAGAGGTATTCGATTTTACCGGCAAACATTAAATTAAATTAGAAAGAGGTGAATCCCAAGTTGCGCATTATCGTTTTACCTTGGAGCAAGGGTTAATTTGGTTTTATGCACACGGGACAATATTCATCATTTCAGAAATTTAGGCCAAACCACTTTAAATGGATATCATTTTAATGGATATCAAGTTATATCATTTATTTCTAGGTAAACCTGCCGAAAGAATCAAATGTGCTGAAATAAATGCATCGCACTTGCACTTCAAGTTATGGATGATGCCAGTAATATTATTGTCAAGTTTAATTTTACAGAGCAAGTTTGTTATCTAACTTTTGACTATCACTTGCCAAGCTCATCAATCATTTAATCTTCTGACCACTATTTAACTACTATTCTGTACCTTAATAACTTGAATATTGTTATGATAAAGTATTTGTAGGTTAATTATCTTACAGGACCCACTTTTATGTATTATTGTAGACGTACGCGTAGGCGCCTACGAGTGCAAACGAATAATTCATATTCCTGATACACACTCCATTTTAGAGGCTCACGTAACTCATTCCACATTTTTCAATTAAATTCCATTAATTAAGTGACTTTTGCAAACTAAGCGAACAGCAAAATGGCAATCTCTAAGTAATTCCTTTCAATCAGTTTCTAAACGTCAAACGTTATTACATAGTTATTACATTAATATAAACACATCGTATTATTCACATTTAATTCTAAAGAAACATTGAAAGTTAAATAGAAATAAGAATTCCCGCACGACATGTAGGGTTGACAAATTTCACATGCCCAGATATCATAAAAGGATCAAGGACAAGTCGAACGGTGGTCCAACATACTCATTTAGAAAACTAGATTTGTGATTAGCATTATTTCGCTTCGTTATACATCAGTTATTTTAAAAAATGTCGTTTATTACATTATATGTTTATTAAAGTACATATATAGTCTTGATGTAGACCACGCAGGGCACCATATGAATATCGTCAGTGGAGATGTATTGTGGAACCTCGCTATAAGAGGCCTCCATATAAGAGAATTCTCTATAAGAGATCCTTTGGTCTCGAATGTCATACATGGTTATATGCATACGAGCCCTCTTTATAAGAGAATTTCTATATAAGAGGCAGATTTTAGTGATTTA